>JBBBDQ010000642.1:2810000-2862500 GCA_037127315.1 Ascarosepion bandense | reverse complement strand
TAGCTGGGAGAAGTGATTTTTTTAATCATTTCACCCCAAGCAAGGCAGTTTTATTGCGACTGGTGTACAGGGGGTTACATAGGAGAAAAATTATGAGAAAGAAGGACAGGTTATAGGGGGTGTCAGAGAATGGGTAAGAGAAGGATGACAATATTGGTGTGATGAAAGTGGAGTGGAGGGAGAAAAGAGCATTAGGGAAAGGGAAAGCCAAAGAGATAGAAGATGACTATTAACCTTGCCTCGCTGCCGAGCTTGAAAAGGACCTCCAATCCGTGGTGGACTGGGGTAAGAAATGGCTCGTGAATTTTAATGCTTCCAAAACGAAGCTGCTATCTGTTAACCATCATAGACAATCTCTTCCATCTCACCACCCATTAGCATGGATCAGGTTAGTCTCTCTGAAAGCAAAACTCTGCGCCTACCCTTGTGTAGCGGATAAGAAACCACTATTAGAGAAAGAGAATAAGGGATGAAATTGATCGTACAGTTCGAAATGAAATTCCTAAAAATGAACAAATGTTGTTTAAATGCTTGCAGGATGCTTGGAAATCACTTTCACCAACTTATTTTTATAAGTTATTAGAAAGAATGCCAAAGATTTGCTCTGCAGTAATAAAGGCTCATGGTGGTTTCTTTGATGAAAAGAAAATATGAATTAACTTTAATTAAATTTAAAATTATTCTATGTTAATTTTGATTTTAATTATAGTACAATTGTGAGCAACAATGAAATATATCCATATTTATTCTTCTAAGACATAAAATTTGTTATTTGTTTTTCTTAGAGAATAAATCTAAGTGTTTCCAAACTTATGATCGGTAGTATATCTATATATATATATATATATATATATATATATATATATATATATATATATAGGAAAAACTACTAAAAAGTTGTAAGTTTCAAAATGTATTTTTTGACAGTATTTATTTATTTCTATTCTTATTTATATATATTTGATATTTCAGAAAGACCGAGGCCTTTCATCAGAAACAATTTGTTTCTGATGAAAGGCCCTGGCCGATCTGAAATATCATATATATATATATATAATAATAGAAATAAATACATTTTTAAACTTACAACTTTTTAGTAGTTTTTCCTATACATATTAAGACAGTATACGTGGATCATCATTATGCTATATATATATATATATATATATATATATATATATATATATATATATATGAAATAACGACATATATTATTTATTTGGGAAAAAATATATGTCAAAGTGGAAAAAGGTTTTCATGTGACGCGTTTCGTTAAGTCTTTATCAGGTTAGTACGACTATGTATAGTATTTTGAAAAACAAAATCAAATTTCGTGCGCATACATGCGCACGAAATTTGATTTTGTTTTTCATCTGATCGATTTCTTTAAGAAATAAAAAGAGAAAGTATCTAAATAAATTTAGATAAAAAATAAAATGTAGATCCCAGTGTCCCTCGCTCGTGCGCATGTGTTGGTGCACCAACATAACAAATGGCAGTAAGGCCTCTGATCAGGAGATTTTGGGGAACATGGAATTACCTCTTAATTGCTGTCGTTTCTAGGTCCACCTTGATTCGGGGTTGTAGCATGTGTTAGGCTCCCAGCTATGGGCAAATAGTTAACCCCTAAACTGGAGTCAAAACATTATGTAAGAATAAAAATACATTTTTATAGTAAACATAGCCGTATTTCAAAGAAGAAGAAGAAGAAGAAAAAGAAGAAGAAGAAAAAGAAGAAGAAGAAGAAGAAGAAAAAGAAGAAGAAGATGAAGAAGAAGAAAAAGACGAAGAAGAAGAAAAAGGAGAAGAAGAAGAAAAAGAAGAAGAAAATGAAGAAGAAGGAAAAAAAGAAGAAAAAGAAGAAGAAGAAGAAGAAGAAAAAGGAGAAGAAGAAGAAAAAAAAGAAGAAGAAGAAGAAAAAGAAGAAGAAAAAGAAGAAGAAGATGAGGAAGAAGAAGATACTTACAAATAAAGGAAGAAGAAAAAGAACATCACCACCAACAAATTGTGAGCCATTTTTTAGGATTTTGAGAATCTGGTCTGAGCCAGAAGTGTTCAGTTCTCACTCGTATATAGCTTTTCTATGATGAAGGCATCTCTCATTTGGACTGACGAGAAGAACATTAATATTCGCTGTAGTCGCTTCAATGGCAACTCGTATAAAGCATTTGCACGGTTATAAAAGTGGCCACTTCAAAAAGAGGCGATAAACTACGTATCAGAGGAGCAATTTCCACCTTTCAGCTTTGAAATCCAAAAGTGGCGCCTTTAAAGTCGGGAGGCTCATGTGAGTGGAAGTGCAAAATCGTCAGTGCTTCGCCTGTCACAAAAGAAAGTTTTTATTATCTGCAATTATGCTCTTGTCCGTTCATCGCTCGAGAATACACGTGAGGCAGTAAATTCGCCTACGTTCTTATTTGCCAATAATCGTCACTATTTATGCCCAGTGTCGCTTCAGACGATAACAGCTTTCGCGTCCTTTCCGGCACTAAGCGACATCTAACGCTTTCTAACGTTACTCAGTCAGTTAAGTACCATACATGATACATGCTCAGATTTTCCCCTGTTTTGCAACATGTAACCGAGCGTTACCATGCTGCAAAAATCACTTTATTGTTCCTCTGCTACTATAGCGGCTGTTTTTTTCTTCAATACTAGACGCCGTTCGACGTTTCTCGACTTCAACTGATCAGTCAGTATATTAAGTGCCATACATGATACATGCTTGGGCGATCATGTAAATCTACCATCCGCCCGTGCATTGCATACTGCTGCCATATCTGGTCGGGTGCCCCTGCTATTCTCCTCGGGCTTCTCGATAAGGTTCAGAGGAGGGTCTGTAATGTGATAGATACCGACTTGGCAAACCGCCTGCAGTCTCTCTCCCACCGGCGCGACGTGGCTTCCCTGTGCCTCTTCTATAAATACTTTCACGGCTTCTGCTCCGATGAACTTAGATCACTGGTGCCCCCTAAATACGAATTTGAACGAGATACTAGATTAGCAACTAGATCCCACCCTTTTACAGTGAAACCGATAAAATGCAGCCGTAACTTCTACTCCAACAGTTTCTTTCCTCGCACTTCCCGACTGTGGAATTCTCTTCCAAACGATTGCTTCCCGGACGGCTACAATCTCCAGGAGTTTAAATGTAAGGTCAATAGACACCTCCTAACACACTAACCTGCTCCCATTCTATCAAGCACTCTTCCCAACTCTCATCCTCGCTATCCTTACTCATCTGTCACCTTCCTCCTGACATTCCCTATGTCTAACCACTCCTTCTCTTTACCTTCCCCTATGTAGCCCCATGCGCAATAGTGGCAGTGGAATGCCTTGCTTGGGGTGAGATGATTAAAAAGAAAAAAATCATGTCTCGAAAGAGAAATTACTGCATGGGCAGAAGATTTTCCCGCAGTAGGTTGCCATTACTTTCTACGGTAGACTGGTTTCCAGCCAAGGCTATATAACCCAGTCTATCAAATTATTTAACCTGTAACTGGAGAGAAGAGACGGATTAATACCTCTCCCAAAGGTATTAGTGCGTAAGTGAATGCAACGAATTTGACTTGAATTCGAACACGGCCCTCCGATTTCTCATTTCTTTTTAAGGGAGGTTTATCTAAAAAAAAAAACAAAAAAAGAAACATGATGTTTACGTTGAGCCTGATCAGAACCTTGATGAGATAACGTTTGGGAATAATGTCTATTACACATACACACAAACACACATACACACACACAAACTATTTGGCCCCAGAGAATTTCCGTGTCGCAATGTACAATTAATTCATAATTATATAACTATATTAAGCTCCATAATATTTATTATATTGAGCACTGTTTATAATAAAATAAATGCCAGACCACTCAAAATAGTAAAACCTTGAGTCTTCTTCACCTGGATATATATATATATATATATATATATATATATATATATATATATATATATATACTCAAAATAGTAAAGCCTTGACTCCTCTTCATCTAGAATTATATATATATATAATTCCAGATGAAGAAGACTCAAAGTTTTACTATTTTGAGTATATATATATATATATATATATATATATATATATATATATATACTACCCGCCAAACTTATTAGGCAAACGTAGTGTTTAAAAAAAAATGATGCATTTCATACTATTTTTAGTACTTATTGACAAGTGAATAATTGTCAATGAAAATAGAATGGTTCTTTTTTTAATATTGCACAATAACATGTGCATCAAATAAATTTATAAATATTTAATAATTACCTATATTGCAGTTTTCAATAAAAGAATGAAGAAAATTTACGGTGATTCAGATGAGTTCATCTTTGCTTCTATGCCTTGTAAAATTTTGCAAAGTAATAATAACAAAAGAACCATTCTATTTTTATTTGGCAATAAATACTAAAAATAGTATGTAATACATAATTTCATTTTTAAAAAAATTAGGTGGCCTAATAATTATGGCCAATAGATAGATAGATAGATAGATAGATAGATAGATAGATAGATAGATAGATAGATAGATAGATATTGTAATTTTGTTATTACAATGGTTTATAAAAACATTATATCACTACGCAAAATATTTTCATGTTTCAGAACAATACTGTTCTTCTTCAGGTGATATTTTAAAAGAAATGGTGAAAATGATTTATTTAGAAGATATGAGATAAATTCATGGTTATTTGGAAAATTAAGAAATGGTAGTTGGAATAAGTTAGGCGATATGCTTGTAGGTGCGTTAATATTGCTCAATCAAAAATGCGAATTAGGTTGAACTTTGCAGTTGAAAATTTAGGTCGTGAAAGGCTACAAAGTAGCATAATGTCAAGATATGACACTTTTTAATTTTGTCTGGGTAAGATACATACTGGGACTATCCATTATTTAAATGGGTAGACAATAATTTTTAACAGCAGGTTAGATTTTAGGTTTTTTTAAATTTGTCTTTGTACTGCCTCATCAGTTAAAGAGACTGGATTGTTTAGGTTAGAATTAGAATTTAAGCAATTATGGTGTACTTAGATACATTGGCGTTAAGAAAACCCAAATGAATATTGTGTGGGTCGTTTATTTTAGTAAATTAATTTTAAGTAATATTAGAGCATGAATTATAAACGAACAATTCTAATTAATTAAATTTTAGAGAAAAATATTTTCGATATTTACATCAAACCGTTAATTCATCCATAAGATTCATTTTTAATTTTAGGGAAACTTATAATTTGCAACTTTTCATTCAGACACAAAGGTAGATCTCATAGAATGATTTACAGATTCTTGTTTTTTTCAAAATTTTCTATTTTACTTTGGGGTTTTGTTTCTATCTTTTAATTTTTAAAAATACGCAGAAAGAGATGTTTATTTTCGGTACGTTTTATTTTGAAAAAAGTTAAATGCAAATATCATCGCTGATTAAAAGTGTTCTTAAGTAGATCCAATGTAAACTTATTTAATAGTTGGGTTTTCATTTGATGATATAGTACATTGATAAACAATAGAATTTGTTAGGCACCTATTTTCCAATGGGCAATTTTTCGAATTTTGGCAATTACATAAATTTGTGATATTGTTATTTTCATTATTTGGATCACTATTGTTACTTTGGTTTATGTGTTAATTTAAGACTTTATCATTATGATTTTTAATATTTTTTCGAGATTTGTACAAGTATAACTTAATTTAAGGGTATTTGTATTGAAATTTTACTTAGAGGGTTATTATTGGGTAAATGATTCTTAATTAAATTGTGGGCCTTCAGTCCTAACTTAGTGCTAACCAATTGGTTAAAAATGGTTGTATACCAAATTATTTTTCTGTTTTTATTTTTCCTGATATAGCCGTGTTTTTATGTATTTGATATCATGGTTTTTATAGCAATATATATATATGTGTGTGTGTGTGTGTGTGTGTGTGTGTGTGTGTGTGTGTGTGTTAGGGAGCCACTCCTTTTCACACACTCTATAAACTCTTCCATGGTATAAAAATAATTCTTCCTACAGAGAACGTGTTGTTGTTGTTGTTGTTGTTGTTGTTGTTGTTGTTGTTGTTGTTGTTGTTGTTGTTGTTGTTGTTTGTCAGAGCAGTTGAACCGCCGCGCGTTGGTTAGCAAGAATATAGACTATTACCCGGATTTACTTCTTGTATCTATTTGATTCCTACTAACAAGTATTCCTGAATCTACTAACCGTGTACAGGTTGTATATTTTTTATTCAATGTACTTACATTTTTTCCTCTCATATCTGTATTTGCTATGTTATTATGTGGTTTTCTAAACAAGAATCCACAACAATATAACTTTTCTGTTAGGCTTTATTTTATTTCTGTTAGGCTTTTATTTTTAGCTTTATCCGTTACGTTTTAGGAACTTCGAAGGGACGTGACGTCTCTCCTTAAATTCAAAAAAGGCATAGATTATACTGACGTTTGTTTAACAAGTCGAATGCACGTGAAACATGATTAATCAATGAAAATCAAACAACATAACAGTAAAAATACCAGAATTTCTTTCGTCTTTTATCTTTGTGTTTCATTTTCTGATGAAAATTTAATAAAAGTGAAACCTGTTAGATTGACAAATGTTTCCTGTTTATTCAGTATCTTACCACACTTGATAATCTCCCCGTATCCCTGCTCACCCATCCACATCTATACACAAACTCTCTAAATAAATTAAATTTATTGTGCACAATAATACAAAAGCAGTATTTAAATTATTCGGACTATTGTCCTCATCTTCGATGCCATTCGTATGACGTGTCGGCCGTTGTACGCTCCGGCCTTTTTCAGATGCTAGGAATTTCGAACAGAACACTTTATTACAATCACTTGGCTATATCATCCTCATTCCTTGCGTAAAGCCTCGATTGGAAGTCATGGGTTATCTCTCTCTCTTTAACCCTGCAAGTTACTTGTTCACCACGGCTGTAGCCTGGTATTGAACTCACAACTCTAAGAGTCAAATTAGGAACTAACCAACATCTCCATCCACTAGTATATAGACGTGACTTGACTTGACCTGACTTAATATTTGGACAATTTTTATCTTTATTTTCACCTGAAATTAAAGCCAAAATACGATGTTTAGAACGGCTCATGAATAAACATGATAGACATTCATTGTCTGTTATAATTAACAGTATATGTTCATAATATATATATATATATATATAAACTTATTTATAAATGGAAATTTGTGTGTGTATGTGTGTGCGTGTGTGTCCGTTAACTATAGACACCGAAACGGCTGAACCGATTTTCTTGAAAATTTACATAGTTATATTATAAGCGTCTGCCAGTGTTCTTAGCTAGGTTTTGTGTCGAGGTACCCCCGATAAATATCAAAGATCGATAATCGAAAAAATCGGGTTATAGAAGGAGTGGTCCAATTTTAATCAAATTTGATACACTCATAGATAAAGACATAAGAAACGATATTCAGAAGTTTCAAGGTTGCAGTTCTTACAATAGTGCAAAAAATCGATAATGTATATATATATATATCTAAGGCAAGATGTTTGTGTATGTGTCTGTTTATCTGTCTGTATATCTGTATTTTTTTCAGCCCTTTTATTTTAGTTTTTGCTTCTGGTTTGGCTCTAAGTAGGTATAATTGTAGTTCTTAGTCTCAGCCATGATACCATTTACTCAGAGAACTTATTTACCCTTCAAAATTGAGTTTACAACGAAAAAAACTATTTGATATCGATACCAGGAAATCAAAATTTGACTTACATCCATTCATTTTTCTTTCAGTCTACGGTTTCGCTTTAACTGGAAACAACTACTGATTTTTAGTCTTTCGTGCTAACGTCCAAAGAGTCTGAGCTCCAGGACCATGGATTAGTTTTAAAGCTTTCATTACACTCGAGCAACGCCGGGCTATACTGCTAGTATATATATATATATATATATATATATATATATATATATATATATATATATATATATCCTGCAACTCTTCTCTTATATTTGGTTTTATAAGGAGTGCACTCAACGCATAATAATGAAGGGTTTCAGTGTAGTTTGCTGGCCCGTTGTAAGCGATAATATGATCGCAGAAATTGTCTGACAACCATGACTTGGTTCTCTTGCTCATGTTGCACGGTGCAGAGACGTGTTGCCGGATATAACGTTTTCCAACAATCGCGCTCTTGACTCAGGGAGACGCTCAAGTCTCTTAATGTATGTCTCCGTATTGTCTAAAGCACTCATGAACGAATTCGGGAGATTTTTTTTTTTATCAGAACGATCACAGGGAGTTTTCTGAGTTGCTGTCTCTTCGTAATCACCATTAGACTCGTCCAACTCTTTCTGAATCTTCTACACTGTTCTCACATTGACACCCAAATACTCCAAAATGTTCCTACTGGAGCTACCGGCGCGAATGCCAAGCAGTACAGCATACAGTTTTCAAATGTAGTGAACTGCGTCATTGTGCTTTTTTTCCTCACAGACGGTGCCCAACTGACCTAGTTGATAAAATTAAAAATAACGCGCATGCGCGAAATTAAGACTATAAAATGGCGACAATTTACCCATGAAACCCTATATATAAACTATTTGGTGAAAAATATAGAATCACCACACTTAGTATATTAGCTCAAATTTTTGTCGTCTCATCAAATAAACAAATTTTACACATGGCATAAAATAATTTGTGCCTGATCGCTAAATATTATGGCTTTATATGCGTCAAACTAATTAGATTAAATTATTTAAATTAATGGCATATTTTTCCATATCTTATCAGAGAAAGTGTCTCAAGTAAATTAATTGCAGTTTTTGGTTTTGTGGTGTGTAAATTAATCATCACAGCTGTAGGATTCAACCAACGGCACCGTATGACTTCAATGTTCTTTCTTTGGCCGCTATAAGCTCCGGCCTTCTTCAGGTGCTAGGAATTTCAAACAGAACACTTTATTACAATCACTAGAGTATATCATCCTCATTCATTGCGTAAAGCCTCGATTGGAAGTAATGGGTTATCTCTCTCACTCAAACCCTGTTCTAACTTTCTTAACTCAGTGTGAACATGCAACCTACGCCGGAATTTCACAAAAAGCTCTGAAGACAAGCTGACGAACCCACATAAGTATACAGTCAAAATGTTCTCTTAATAGAAGAAATTAATTATCCAAAGCCATTGAGCCCCCAGAATATGAACAAAATAACCTCTGAGCAGAATTCCCTACATTCCCCGGGGGTTTGTTTTACTATGGCTGCCATATCGTCGATTGCTCCTGCTATCCACCGAGGGGTCCTTGACAAAATCCAACAGAGAATCTGTAATGTGATCGATCCCGACTTGACATCCTCCCCTGCATTAAATACTGCTGCCATATCTGGTCGGGTGTCCCTGCTATCCACCTGGGGGTCCTTGACAAAATCCAACGCAGAATCTGTAATGCGGTCGATCGAGAGAATTCCAGGGACGGGAAGTGCGAGAAAAGAAGCTGATGGAGTAGAATTAGCGTTTACAATGTATTGGTTTCACAGTAAAAGAGTGGGACCTAGTTGCTAATCTTGTTGCTCGAGTAAATTTGTAAATAGGGGGCACTAGTGAGCTAAGTTCATCAGAGCAGAAACCGTGAAAATACTCGTAGAAGAGACACAGGAAAGCCACACTGCGCCGGTGAGAAAGTGACTGTATCTGAGCTGCCAAGTCGGGATCAATCACATTACAGATTCTCCGTTGAATTTTTTCAAGGAGTGATTAGCAGGAGCAACCGACCAGATATGGCAGCAGTATTCAATGCACGAGCAGATGGTTGGTTTGTATATGTACAGGATTGTTTCAGTCAGGAAAAACTCCCTGGCCCTGCACAGAGAACCGACCTTCTTAGCAGCGAATTTAGCTATGGATTCTATGTAGACATTCCACCTATATCAGGTTGACTGTATGGCGCCCAGTCTAGAAATATGATGCCTACTGAATGCAATCGGAGGAGCAATTTCGTTCTCTTCTACAAGAAAGTCTAACCAATTCGCATATAATAAAAAAGGGAATGTGTGGAGCTCTATGATCACCTACGTTCTAAAGTGACATAGTATTTTTAAAAGATGCTTTCAAATAACCATACATGAAGTAGAAACTAAATAGGAAACAAGAAATATTGTCTTTCGGTCAAATTAATTATTAAACTGCGCCGATTTTGACACAATCCATTAGTAATCAGGTAGCAAACGAGAAATAATATCACCGAGCAAGCTGGGGACATTTTGACTCGTTTTTCTCCCTCTGAAATTCTGCAAAACATCCATTCCTTATTGAATTCAAAATGTCATCTTCCGTATTCTGATTTCAAATGGCAATTAATTTATATTAGAAATGAAATTGTTAATATTATCTTGACATTATTAATTAGATGAAATCTTGAAACAGCACATTAATTAGAGATTAGATTTTTATTCTTTTTAATTTAAGATTCTCTTTATCTTGTAGTATTAGTGGCAATATTATTAAAATGTTTTTAGATTAAGCATTGTCAGACATTGTTAATTTATAACTCGTATATTTTCATTCTAATTTCAATTGTTTTGAATCTAGTCAAGACGCTAATGGACATGGAAAATCCAGGAGGTGACACGAAAAACCAAATCGATTATATAACTATAAACAGGAGACTCAACAATGTAGTTGTCCATTGCAAAATTTATCTCAGTGCCGACTATGGAAGTGACCACCTACCAGTCATTTATAAACTAAATATGAAACTTTGGAGATTGAAGAAGCTTAGTGCAACAATCAGAATGCGATACAACAGACTTGTGAATGACCTCAAAAAGAAAACACATACGAGGAACAAATTGGAAACGGAATCTCGAAATGAGACGCACTAAAGGAAGCGTTGGTTACATCAGCAAACATTATTGTCCCAAGGGAAAACAGTCGTAGAAGAAAAAGCAAGTGGATAACGGATGAGATTCTCGAAAAGGTGACAGAAAACAATGCCAAGACATGGAACGGAATAGAGAAAACTACAAAAGGAAATAAGAAGCAAATGCAGACAGGCTAAAGAGGAATGGCTCAACAACAAATGTGCATGACTAATAAAGGAGATATGCATGAAAAAAAAAATATGAGAACTAACACGATAAAAAAATGCTCCTCAACAGGATGTATAAAATCTAAGGATGGAATGCTCATATTGGAGAAATAAGATATACTCCAGCGATAGGAAAAATATATGAGATCTCACCCACGTCAAGAGAGAGGAATTGACAATACACAGAGATACCGACAGAGCGGAAATATTTAAATCCGAACTGAAAGCTGGACCGGCAAACTGAACAAAAACGAAGCATATGGAGCAGAATGGTATTGTAATAGAAATGATGCCAGTTTTAGACGATTTCGGCGTAGAGAAAATTACAGAAATAATAAATTAAATCTATAACATTGATGAGATACCGGAAGACGTAAGCAGATCGATTTTAATAGCACTGCATAAGAAGCCAGACGCAAAGGATTGTGAACTCCACCGAACATTCAGCTTAATGAGTCACACAACAAAATTGATCATCCGGATTCTGATGAATAGAGAGCGCAGCAGAGTCAAGCCAGGGATAGGACAAGAACAGTGTGGTTTTGTCAGGGACATCGGAACAAAGAACGCGATATTTATGTTTAGAATGTTATCAGAAAGGCCAATAGAGATGAAGAAGCACGTGTACCTGTGTATTATAGACTAGGCAAGGGCATTCGACAAAATGCGCCACAAAGACTAGACATATTCAGGAAAGACGTTAGAGTAATCAAGAAAATCTACTGGTAGCAATCTGCCGGCATACCGATTGGAAACGAGTTCGGCAGATCTACAAAGATAGACAAGAATGTGTCTTCTAACCGAATCTATTCAACTTATAAAGCGAGACTATTCTGGGAGCCCTAGAAATCCCGCCAGGATTCGTCATTGGCGGCCACAATCCGAACAATATAAGATACAAAGATGATATAGTGCTGATAGCAGACACGTTTAGGAAACTACAAAACTTCTTATAGAAAGTAGCTGAAGGAAGCGGAAAGAATAGACTACATACAAACTACAAGAAAACTGAATGCATAATAATAAGTAAAAAGACGAGCCTAAAATTGCATCATGGTAGTTTTATGCAATTCACTCTGCCAGAAATATGAAAAAAAATATTGCTGTACAACTTGGCATTCGTGCGTGAAGCTCCAATATGAACATTTCAGGGTGTTTGGGAGTCAATTAGAGAATAGTGCGAAGGATTCGGAAAGAGTTGGATGAGTCTAATGGTGATTGCGAAGGTGTTTTGAGCGATCATTAATGATGACGACGTTATAGCTTCATTCATCTTCTAAAAGGGCCCCAGACTCAAGACAGAGGCCTATACCAAGTTTTTTGACGAGGTAGTGCTGCCTGGTTCAAGAGGTTAACTGCTAGAAGACCTTATTTTGGCAATAGAATTCTGCACCATGCCACACAAGCAGGAGAAACCAGTTATGTTTGTCAGACAATTTCTGCGACAACATCACCCCTTACATCAGGCCACCTATGGCTTCTGCTCTGACGAACTTAAGTCACTGATGCCCCCTCCATAAGAATTTACTCGTGCAACCAAACTGGCAACAAGGTCCCACCCATTTACAGTTAGATCAACCAAATGCAGACGACAATTATACTCCTGCAACTTCTTTTCTCGCACTTCCCGCCTGTGGAACTCTCTTCCATATACTTGCTTTCCTGACGACGACAACTTCCAGGAATTTAAATGCAATGTCAATACCCATCTCTTAACCACTTGACTCTAGTTCTTTCTACATCACCCTGTATATCTTTTCCTTTCTCTCTACCTTTGCAACTGTCATCACACCTGTATTCTCATCCTTCTTATGCTCCTTTCTAACTGGTTCGTCTTTCTCTTTACTCTCCTCCGATCTAATCATTTTACTCGTTTGTAGCCCCCTGCACTTCAGTGACGTTACCGCCTTGCTTGTGGTGAAACGATTAAATAAAAAACCCTTGGTTATTTTGTTTGGGGTGCAGTTGAGCGAGAGACCAAAAAAACAGCAAAGATGAACTGAAGACAAGAATTATGGCAACATCTACCAACTCTAACAAGGAGACCATCCTTAAAAGTTGCAAGTGATTCCAGAGTTGTCTGGAGACCCTGGTTGAAGCTAATAGAGATTTTATTGCAAACATTTACTCTTTAATGTCTCAAGATGATTTTGTGTAATATTCGTAAATATATCTCTTAATACGAGATATCGGTGTTATTTTCACTTCTGCATCATTTAGACGACAATTTATTCATCGCTCCCTGCATATTTATTCAAATGAGATGTCAGGGTTATCTTCACTTTTGCATCACTTAGACGACAATTTATCCATCGCTCCTTGCATATTTGTTCAAATGAGATGTCGGCGTTATTTTCATATGGCACTTTTTTTTCTCGCGGAAGGTGTCAAACTGACCTTATTAAACTGTGCAGACGACAAAATCAAAAACAATGCGCCTGCGCAAAAACCAAAAATATAAAATGGCAACAATTTTCACTTTGCACCGTGTAATATTATATACGTTTTGTTATTTATGGAAGCATTGAATGCCATTATTAATTTCAATTGTTTTCCTTCTAGCAGTATTTGTAGTAATATTATTTAAACATCTTATTAATAGAAGCTTTTTCATTTATTTTTTTTCATTTTTCATTTTTTTTTCAACTCGCTGTATTAGTAATAATATTATCTAAACATTTTTGAGATTAAGTATTGTCATCCATCATTAATTTTTGACAACAATTTTTTTCATCTTAATTTCAATAAATTTTCGTGTCATAGTAGCATTAATTAACTGAAGTCTTGAAGAACTGTGATTAATTTTAGATTATCAATTTGAGATTCTTTTGTTCCTGTAATATCTGTTTATCTTATTATGTTCATATTCTTTTTAAATGAAGCTCTATTGAATACTGTTAACTATTCTGTAAAAATGAATCATTAAAATTAATGAACAGTTTCCGCACATAAATCTTTAGATATATTTTTGCAAGTTATTATATCAATATGTACCGCATATGTCGGCGTAGAAGATGATATTTTAACCTTTAACCACCACTAAAAATATAGGGAACTGCCTTATACTCCAGGTATAAAATGTGAACCTTAACTCTTGTGGTTTATGGTAAGTTGTTGGCATTAGAGATTGTGTTATCATTACCGGGTAACGTTAAGTATACCGGGTAGATTATAGTAGTAATTGTGGTATGAACCATTTCCCCATTAATGGATCTGTTCTGAATATATATATATATTCAGGAGAATTCAGCTTGTATTCAGAATTCACCAAGGCTCTCTCTCATTGTTGGACGTTCTGCCAATGGGTGGAGAGTAACCCAGACGAGTTTCCGCCGAAGGATAGAGTTTGTTTTAGATTGAAAAAACAAGAACCCGACCCTGTCAAAGCAGGGTCTACGCGATATTTTTGGCTGAGCTTTAATTGGCCTTGTGACGCATCCGACTCGAGTACCCGCTCTAGTGGGGAGGTAGTGAATATCAGCTTATTAAAACCTACATTCAAACCATTAAGTATTGTCTCTACCATTTCCCCTACAATTTAGTGAACTCTTGTTGAGAAACTAATTATTGAACGCAACGCGTCTGGCGCCAAATTAGAATATCGTCACTAGAAAAGAACTTTCATACACGTCTTAAGTACCAACTGCGACGAAAGTTCTAATAAGCTGCACTATCCCATGAAATATGTCTCAGCACAAGTCGAGTACTTCACAGGCGCACCTTTCTACGAAGAGGCTTTAACCCTCTAGGGCCATTCGTATCATATTTGATACAGTATGAAAACAAGCCTTGAAAGAAATATTTTCCTGAAAATTTTTTTAAGAGAAATATTTTATAAATTTCAAATGAAAGCAGTACTGACTGCTCAGTCAGTGAATACCAAATGTTTCCTTATAGGGAAATACTGTATCAAATATGATACGAATGGCCCTAGAGGGTTAAGTAGTAATTAGTGGGGGATCTGTTTATTACTTCATAACAATATAGAACTGATCCCCCACTTTATGACAAGTAGAAGCCTTAATCATATTATATTATTAACCCTCTAGGGCCATTCGTATCATATTTGATACAGTATGAAAACAAGCCTTGAAAGAAATATTTTCCTGAAAATTTTTTTAAGAGAAATATTTTATAAATTTCAAATGAAAGCAGTACTGACTGCTCAGTCAATGAATACCAAATGTTTCCTTATAGGGAAATACCAAATGTTTCCTTATAGGGAAATACTGTATCAAATATGATACGAATGGCCCTAGAGGGTTAACAATCTTGGATAGGACCTACATAAAAAAAAAAAAAGATAAATAAAATGACCTTTGGACATTTACTCGCTACAAGGCATCAACTGCCCTCAGATTCAATTGACGGATTCTATCAAGACTTATTAAAACTATGTAAGGAATATTTAGTTTCTCGGGTATCAACGGAACAAATCTAACAATGCCTTTTTAAACGGGGTTCGGTCCAAGGATAACCGACAAACAATACTCGAAAATAGGACCTTAACGTTACGGCAGACGTATTATCAGGTAAGGGTATGAGAATTAGCAAAACAAAAGGCTACAAATAGAGAAACGACAACGTGTTCTTCCACTATTTTTACCACCCACTATCGTATGAAAAACCAGGCTCTAAAAAACTCCAGCCATAACTGAGCGCACTTGTGTTTTTTTTTTATTTTTTACTTTTTAATTTTTTTTATTTTTGTTTTTGTTTTCGTTTTTTGTTTTTTGTTTTTTTTACGGGTTCTTTTTTGTGGGGGGGGGGAGGTAACATTCAAGCTCATATCATATTAGAAAGTCATATTCAGTCAGTTAAGTGCCATACGTAATACACGCTTCGGCGATCATGTCTCGAAAGAGACATGACTGACTGAGCAGAAGGTTATCCCGCAGTAGGTTGCCATTATTTTCTGCGGTATACGGGTTGCCAGCCAAGGCTATAGAACCCAATCTGTCTTTTTATTTGACTCATAGCTAGAGGAAGAAGATATGTATTATATTATTAAATAGTAATTAGTGGGGAATCAGTTTATTACTTCATAACAATTGAAAACCTATCCCCCATTTTATGACTAGTAGAATCCTTAATTATTATTCAAACTATTATATTCAGTCAGTCAGTTAAGTGCTATACGTGATATACGTTTGGGCGATCATGTCTCGAAAGAGACATGACTGACTGGGCAGAAGATTATCCCGCAGTATGTTACCATTACTTTCTGCGGCAGACTGGTTTCTATACAAGGCTATAGAACCCAATCTGTTCTGCTATTTAACCCATAACTGGACAGAAGAGACGGATTAATACCTTTCCCAAAGGTATTTGTGCGTAAGTGAAAGCAAAGAATTCAACTGGAATTCGAACTCGGCTACCCGATTTCTCGTTCCGACCCGATAGCAGGGATATTGAGCTAAAGCTTGTAGAAGTACGAAGGGGAATGAAGCGGTATGTTGTTCGGCATCAGTGGATAGAAATCACGAACCACTAAAACCATTGACTGACACGGAAAGCACAGAAAACTTCCTTGACGGAAAATATTTTGCAGAACACCGTTTGGCGCAACGGGGTAATAGCATTCAATGGGTGATAGACCAGATAATATCGCAACTGTAAGACAACTAAGCTTACATCGATAATGGAACCATTTGCGGAAAAATCGAGCGGGAACATGACAGAACTCTTAAATTATTCATGGCGACTGTTAAAATGTAGAAACTAATGCTTAACCAAGACAGATGTTTTGTTTTTAGGCGTACAAATATAAAGCTACTTGAATATATAGTTAGTAAAAATAATATAAAACCTGCTCGAGAACGTCTGAATTCATTACTCGGCCTACCAGTTTCAAAAGATTTACCCGCTCTACACCTTGCATTAGTAATGTCCGCACACTATACTCATTAGATACCGTCGTGTTAAAAAAAAAAATCAACCCTCTAACAACTGCATCAAAATTCCCGTTATCTAAACTTATTTATAAATGGAACTTTGTCTGTGTGTTTGTATATGTGTATGTTTCCATTACCTATAGACTCCGAAACGGCTGGACCGATTTTCTTGAAAATTTACACAGTTGTACTATAAGCATCTGCAAGTGTTCTTAGCTAGGTTTTGTGTCGAAGTACCCCCGATAAATAGCGAAAATCGATAATCAAAAAAATCGGGTTATAGAAGGAGTGGTCCGATTTTAATCAAATTTGATGCACTCATAGACAAAGACATAGGAAACGATATTCAGAAGTTTCAAGGTTGCAGTTCTTACAATAGTGCAGAAAATCGATAATATATATATATATATAAGGCAAGATGTTTGTGTCTGTGTGTGTGAGTGTGTCTGTTTATCTGCCTGTATGTCTGTATTTTTTTTCAGCCCTTTTATTTTAGTTTTTGCTTCGGGTTTGGCTCTAAGTAGGTATAATTGTAGTTCTTAGTCTTAGCCATGGTATCATTTACTCAGATGACTTATTTAGCCTTCAAAGTTCAGTTTACGACGAAAAAACTTATTTGATATCGATATCAGGAAATCAAAATTTGACTTACATCCATTCATTTTTCTTTCAATCTACGGTTTTGCTTTAACTGGAAACAACTACTGATTTTTAGTCTTTCAAGCCAACATCCAAAGAGTCTGAGCTCCAGGACGATGGATTAGTTTTAAAGCTTTCATGACACCCGAGCAACGCCGGGCTATACTGCTAGTCTCCCATAAAAGAGAATGCGTTTGACGGGTTAAAGAGAAGCATAAGTAAACCAGTCATTGCTGCGCCTAATTGTACAGTACCTCTTGTAATGGGATGTGCGTTGTGGTGCTTGGAACGAGAAATCGGGGGGGGGGGGGGGCGAGTTCGAATTCCAGTAGAATTCCTTTGCATTCACTTACGCACAAATACCCTTGAGAAAGCTATTAATCCGTCTATTCCCTCCAGTTACGGGTTAAATAACATGACAGATTGGGTTCTATAGCCTTAGTCGGCAACCAGTCTACCGCAGAAATGAATGGCAACCTACTGCAGGATAACCCTCTGCCCAGTCAGTCATGTCTTTTTCAAGACGTGATCGCCCAAGCGTGTATCACGTATGGCATGTAACTGACTGACTTGTAATATAGACAGACGCCTCAGAATGCACCATAGCAGCCTTTTTAAGGCAGTCGAGGAGACCTATGGCTTTCTTATTTATAACTCTTTCTAAATCAGAACGTAGGCATTAGGCAATACAGAAAAAAAAAACCTATGCTATTGCCGAATCTCTGATAAAAGGGAGGCTTTATTTGATCGGGCGACACTTTAAGTTAATTACAGAACAAAAATCTGTCCGCGTTCGGACATAATGAACCCCCCCTATCCGAATGAATATACGCAGGTATGACAAACAATTAGCAAAGTGCTTTTTCTTTTTTTTTTTCTTTTTTTTTTCGTGTCGCACCAAGCAAGGCATTTTACTGCCACTGTTGTGCAGGGGGTTACATAGGAGGAAAGTTATGAGAAAGACTGACAGTTTATAACGGGTGTCAGGAAGTGGGTGAGAGAAGGATAACTGTGGACATAAAGTGAGGGGTCAGTTTATATATTGATTGTAATATAGAATTGATACCCCACTTTATGTCTACATTATAATAGTATAGATTTTTTTTATAATCGTGTCGCCTCAGTTGTTTCATTACATTTATTTCATTATCATTCGGCGTTGCTCGGGTGTAATGAAAAGCTTTAAAACTAATCCATGGTCCTGGAGCTCAGACTCTTTGGACGTTGGCACGAAAGACTAAAAAGCAATAGTTGTTTCCAGTTAAAGCGAAACCGTAAACTGAAAGAAAAATGAATGGATGTAAGTCAAATTTTGATTTCCTGGTATCGATATCAAATAAGTTTTTTTCGTCGTAAACTGAATTTTGAAGGCTAAATAAGTCCTCTGAGTAAATGGTTTCATGGCTGAGACTAAGAACTACAATTATACCCACTTAAAGCCAAACCAGAAACAAAAACTAAAATAAAAGGGCTGAAAAAAATACAGACATACAGGCAGATAAACAGACACACACACAAACATCTTGTCTTATATATATATATATATATATATATATATATATATATATATATATATATACATATTGATTTTCTGCACTATTGTGAGAACTGCAACCTCAAAACTTCTGAATATCGTTCTTATGTCTTTGTCTATGAGTGTATCAAGTTTGATTAAAATCGGACCACTCCTTCTATAACACGATTTTTTCGATTATCGATTTTCGATATTTATCGGAGGTACCTCGACACAAAACATAGCTAAGAACACTCGCACATGCTTATAGTACAACTGTAAATTTTCAAGAAAATCGGTTCAGCCGTTTCAGAGTCTACAGGTAACGGACACACACACGCACACACACAGACACACAGACACACACACAGACAAAGTTCCATTTATAAATAAGTTTAGATTTAAATTAGAAAGCGATGATTCGAAATCCTAAATTCTGTTAATATTTGTAAAAGTTTCTAGTTCATAAATAAAATGGAAAATGTTACCTTCCTGAAGCAGTATAATCACAATAAATAACTGAAAAATAAAATATAAAAAAAATTAAAATATGCCTGGGTGTTGTTATGAGTTTAATAGGCATATATAATAAGTTGCGTTTTTATTATTTTTGTCAACAATATTTTTATGGTTTAACTTTATAATCGACGATTACAGCGATACTACATTTGAAAATCTGCAATTTCTGCTTAATTTAAAAATATCATAATATCAATAGGAAGTTATTTTATGGAACAATATTAGTTACTATCATTTCATCTGGAAACATACATAGTGATTTTCTAAATATATGTATTGTCTGTGTGAAGTCATCGACTTGATCCAATTTCAAAAATCTAACCAAATTTTATATAATATTTGTGTTTTTGCTGAATTATCTTCCAAACAAGTCAGTTTACTTAAACTTCATTGATTGGTTTGCGAATTTGAACGAAACGTAGAGTTCATAAATTGTTATAGTATTTTAAATAAAATGAGGTTATGAACTCATGGCGGTATGTCAAGATTGCCAATCAAATGTAACGGATGTGGTCATGAAGGTTAATTCAGAAATAAGCAATGCTGAAGGCGCACATTTCATATTATCTATTAAAAGCAATCGACAAAACAAACATGATATAATAACAACTTAAAATTGTATTCCAACGAAGAGACAAAAAAAAAATAAGAAGAGATCCATGGTTGATAATGTAAGGTGAGATTAATATTAGTGAATTGCAAAGTTCAAGCTTAAGTCCATGAACAAAATGTAAAATAAAATGTCTCGCTTAGACTGTAAGTTTTTTAACTGAAAAGAAAATGTTTTAAAAAGATTATATCTTGATAAGTGTTCCAAGTTTGATTGAATTATTTCGGTGAGTGAATGTCTTTGATGATTAAGAGTTTGTGATAGAATATTCTATGTGAAGGAAAGTTTGTTGAAGAATATTGTGAGAGTGAATGAATGTAATATCTGTAGTTTAACTTGGTAGTGAACTGGCGCAATGCTGAGGTAAAGCTTGGACTGTCATGGCGAACGAAGTAGGCGATTATCGTCTGTTACATGTCGAAGTGAATTGGCATACGCTTCCGTGACAGCGATATTTATCTACCAAGGCGGAATGGGTAAATTTTTGTTTTGTTCCCCGAAGGCCTTTACCCCGTCAAAACTTTGTAAAACATCCTTAATTCCGTGCAAATGCACATGCTGAACTCAAATCGATAATTGTTTATTGAAGAAACCTACCTTTTTTTCATGTTATCGACCAGAAATAAATCGGACTATCCTTTACAACCGTTCTCATATCTGATTCACCACTGAATGAATTGAGGCGTAGGATACTTATTTCAGCCTTTTTACTCCCTTTCAGCAATTAATTCGCGATTTGTTTGATTTCGGAACTTGTTTTCCGCGTAGTAATTGCAAAAAGGAAATAAAAAGGCCGAAATGTTTTGAACCGTGGTTAGTGGGTGAGATAAACTGCGACAAAAACTTCCATATTTTTCTGCTCGATAACATGAAAAAAGGTAGGTTTCTTCATAAATAATTATCGATTTGTGTTCAGCATATACATTTGCACGGAAAAGGGGATGTTTTGTAAAGATTTGAAGGGGTAAAGGCTTTCGGGGAACAAAACAAAAATTTACCGCGGAATGTGACACAAGACCTTGTTAACGTGGGGCTGTAGGCCTCAATTCAGGAGTTCTTTTCATATAAGAACGATCAGAGGGAGCTTTCTCAGCTGCCGTACCTCTGTAAGTCACCATTAGACTTGTTAGAGTGGACGTAGTTATTAAATTTGCTATTCTCTCATTACAATAAGTTACTAGCATCTTCCAGATAACTATTTCACCATAATTTATGCAACGGCGATCAAGTAGAAAACATTTGACAAAGAAATACAACAAATTCTATTTAACAACAAAAAAACGATTTGACATTTATTGTAGCTGAACGATCTGGTCAAAATTTAACATGGACAGAATTACGTTCGACATACATACTTACTTTAAACAAGATATATTATCGTAATAATTGACGAAAGAAGAAAAACATTGTTTAAACAACACTATAAATCTGTATTAACGAATATGTATAAATTTAGAAAAATAGATCAGTGGTTGGTAATGTAAGGTGAGATTAATATTAGTGAATTGCAAAGTTCAAGCTTGGGTCAAGATAAAAATGTACATGGCAAAACAAGGAGTTGTCTCGCTTCGACTATAAAGTTTCAACTGAAAAGAAAATGATTTTAAGTTGAATTATTTTGTTGGGTGAATGTCATAGATAATTAAGAGTTTGTAGGGAAATACTCAAAGTGAAGAAGAGTTTGTTGAAGAATATTGTATGCGTGAATTAATGTAAAATCTGTAGTTTAACTTGGTAGTGAGTGAACTGGCGCGTTGCTGAGGTAAAGCTTGAACTGTCATGGATTCGAATTTGCGCGCATGGCAAACTAATTGTTGTCTATTACATGACAAAGTGAATAATATTTATCTACCTCCCCACCGAGGCGAAATGTGGCACAAGGCCTTTTTAACGTGGGGAATCCGAGCCCTAAAACCAGGGCAAAAATTTATTGTCAATATATCCTGGACGAGACACTACCATTCGGCGTAGCCTCGACTGGGTCACTCTCTGTCCGAAGGTAGAGAGTCGGAAAATGTGCCATGCTCCTGCTGGCCTTTCCGCGCCAACGATATTTATCTACCTCCCCACCGAGGCGGAATGTGGCACAAGGCCTTTTTAACGTTGGGAATCCGAGCCATAAAACCAGGGCAAAAAATTATTGTCAATATATCCTGGACGAGACACTACCATTCGGCGTAGCCTCGACTGGGTCACTCTCTGTCCGAAGGTAGAGAGTCAGAAAATGTGCCATGCTCCTGCTGGCCTTTCCGCGCCAACGATATTTATCTACCTCCCCACCGAGGCTGAATGTGGCACAAGGCCTTTTTAACGTGGGGAATCCGAGCCCTAAAACCAGGGTAAAAAATTATTGTCAATATATCCTGGACGAGACACTACTATTCGGCGTAGCCTCGACTGGGTCACTCTCTGTCCGAAGGTAGAGAGTCAGAAAATTTGCCATGCTCGTGCTGGCCTTTCCGCGCCAACGATATTTATCTACCTCCCCACCGAGGCGGAATGTGGCACAAGGCCTTTTTCTAATGTGGCTTATCCCAGCCCTAAAGCCCGGGCAAAAATTTATTGTCTACTATTACCCAGACGAACCTCTACTCTTCGGCGGTGTCACTCTCTGCCCGGAGTCAGAGACTCAGACAAGTGCTCGCGCCAACTGATTGAGGAGACGAGGTCAGAGGTTTAAATCCTCTTCAGGACGGACCAACTGCGCTGAGCGGGAAAACTTTATATCACGTGCCGAGGATTCTATTGGATAGAATCAACGAATCAAATTGCAAGTTTTTGTAAAAATCAACAGATTGGTAAACTGTCGATCGATTGGGATTTCAAAATTTTTTTATACGAAGAAAGTAATATTTGTGAGTTTATATACAACTAGCAGTATAACCCGGCGTTGCTCGGGTGTAATGAAAGCTTTAAAACTAATCCATGGTCCTGAAGCTCAGACTCTTTTGACGTTAGCACGAAAGACTAAAAAGCAATAGTTGTTTCCAGTTAAAGCGAAACCGTAGACTGAAAGAAAAATGAATGGATGTAAGTCAAATTTTGATTTCCTGATATCGATATCAAATAAGTTTTTTTCGTCGTAAACTGAATTTTGAAGGCTAAATAAGTCCTCTGAGTAAATGGTATCATGACTGAGACTAAGAACTACAATTATACCTACTTAGAGCCAAACCCGAAGCAAAAACTAAAATAAAAGGGATGAAGAAAATACAGACATACAGGCAGATAACCAGACACACACACAAACATTTTGCCTTATATATATATATATATATATATATATATATATATATATATATATATATTATCGATTTCTGCACTATTGTAAGAACAGCAACCTTGAAACTTCTGAATATCGTTTCTTATGTTTTTGTGTATCAAATTTGATTAAAATCGGGCCACTCCTTTTATAATCCGATTTTTTCGATTCTCGATTTTCGATATTTATCGGGGGTACCTCGACACAAAACCTAGCTAAGAACACTCGCAGACGCTTATAGTACAACTGTGTAAATTTTCAAGAAAATCAGTTCAGCCGTTTCGGAGTCTATAGTTAACGGCCACACACACACACACATACACACACACACGAACACACACACAGACATTTATAAATAAGTTTAGATACGTTTAGCCTGAAAGTATAAAATTGTGTACAAATTTGGTTGAAGCCATAACATCGTGTTCAAAATATTTAGATTTCTGCGTTAAGTTATGTTTCACAGCATATCAACAGAGGGATACGCCATTGCTGACTGGATGATATTTTGCTCGATGAAGACTCCAAGATCTGTTATAGTGTTGATATTGCCATACCATGTGACTCAAATATAGCAAACAAGCTGATCAAGATAATAACAATCTGCTCCGATTTGAAAATTGGGATGGCAAGATTGTTTGGACTTTGACTTTGAGTTTTGTTTAACGGTATATCAACACCTCTGTGGGTTATTTAATGCCAAAATGTGTGGTTTTAAGGTATTTTTTAATGTTCGATAATTGTGAGAAGGTTGATTTAGTCAAATTTTAATGAAAATTTTGTTTTTATTCTTTTTTATTTGAGAAAACTGAAAATGTCTTCTAGTTTTGTATTCAAAAATGTTTTGCTGAGAATATTTTTTCCTTCAAAAATGTGTTATGATAATAATTTTTTTTTTCAGAAATGTATTGTTGGTAATATTTTTCCTTCAAAAATGTATATTTTTCTATAAAAGTCAATTTTATGTATATATTACATTAAAAGTGTATTTTTATACTTTCATAGTGTTTTGACCCCATTTTGGGGGTTAACTATTTGCCCATAGCTGGGACCCTAATAGGTGCTACCACTCCGGGTCAGGGTGAACCTGAGAACAATAGCAATAAAGACGCGGTTTCATGCTACTCACAACCTACCAATCTGAGGTCTTGCAGCCGGATGCACTTTACCGTCATGCCCAGGACCATTTCTGCGTTAAATAACCCATAGAAGTTGATATGAAGCTAAACAAAATTAACCAACTGCTGTGGGATCTCCCCTTTTTCCATGATAATGGACTCGACTTGAGTATACATATATTGCTGCCGTGGTGAGATACCGTGAGATACTGAACGATACCGAAAAATACAGCATCAGTAATTTATAGTAGCTATCAATTAGGACTTGTATATATGCTTCGTATTTACTGTATTCCCAGATTACTAAGCTGCGTTCAGGTTTGGATCCTTTACGTTAATATACTTATTTTTCTATCTCTAATTCCGGTGCTTGTTCCATTTATTCGTGCGGTTCCCATTCCCGGGATCCACATCACCAACTAACAATACATTTTATCTATAGGTGATGGCATATAAGTGCGTTCAAAATATTTTTAGTTTAAGTCATCAAACTGCGTTCAAAATATTTTAGTTAAGTCATCAAATTGTGTTCAAAATATTTTTAGTTTAAGTCATCAAATTGTGTTCAAAATATTTTTAGTTTAAGTCATCAAACTGCGTTCAAAATATTTTAGTTAAGTCATCAAATTGTGTTCAAAATATTTTTAGTTTAAGTCATCAAACTGCGTTCAAAATATTTTTAGTTAAGTCATCAAATTGTGTTCAAAATATTTTTAGTTTAAGTCATCAAATTGCATTCAAAATATTTTTAGTTAAGTCATCAAATTGCGTTCAAAATATTTTTAGTTTAAGTCATCAAATTGCGTTCAAAATATTAAAATGTCAGCATTAAGTAACACATGGAGATTGATATCCTGCTAAAAAGAAAATCGACCAACTAATTAGTGCCGAAGCGTTCTTGAACTACATTGGATATAATTATTCTAGAGAGGGAGATGCTCTCCACTATGGAATATCTAATAGGAAAAATGTCTTTCAACGAGTATACGCTTCCAGATACAAAGCATCCACTTTAGGCAATTTTACCGCCTGTATTGCTTTGCGATGTTTTCTTCGGATACGTCATCAAATAATAAAGATATCATCTTCCCAAATGTGAAATCGAACGCGACTTCTTAGCCTATAATAAACGACAGCTGGTGTTCACGAAAAGAAATTATTTCCGAATCAAAATACCATCCATCATTATCAACAATCGTATGTCACAGATATCAGAATTGATTCGGAACATTCCACTGTTAATGGATACATACCATGTTTTCCTTTCCAAATGTATTTGCATATTTTGCTTCCCAGCAAATCAAATTAGGCTGCTTCAGCGTGAGTTTAAGTTGAGTGACCAGGTCTAGTTGTCCATTAAAACTGAGTATTGCGTTTGATATTATGTCCCATACTTTTAGCCTTGAGCCAATATTAAACTCTTATGGTTTGGTAATAGTTAATGAGCTAGTGAGGCTCACTGTTATTAATAAGATGGTCCACGCTGAGTGCCACATACCAATTAGCCTTGTGTCGGTATTAATTTAAGCTAAGTAAATAACAAACGGAAGGGTTGGGTAATGGTAAATGAGTTTGTGTGGTTGACTATTATTACTTAAAAAGGATGTCTCACTGGGTGCCCAATATGTGTAGGTATTAGTCAATATTAATCTAAGCTTAGTAAATAACAGGCAGAAGTCGTATGATTGGGTAATGTTTAATAGTCTTGTGTGGTTTTCTTTGATTACTTAATAAGGAGATAGGTCCTTACCGGGTGCCCAAACCTGATAGTCTTGTGTCAATATTTATCTGAAATTAATAAATAACAAACAAAAGTTTTGTTGTTGGATAACGGTTAATGAGTTTGTGTGGTTCTCTATTCTTCTTTTGCATGTGCCGTGTCCCTTCAAGACGTAGGTGATCATGAACTTCTACTTGACTCTGTCTCTTGTCGCTCTAAATATTTTTTCCTCTTGGACTCTCTCCCGAACCTCGCTCCACCATCCATTTGTTCAAACCTACCAAGTATCCCCTGTCTCTCTTTCCTTCTATCCGTCCTGTGAGTATTAAATTCTTCAGGCCTTCCTTCCTCATTATGTGTCCCAGAAACCTCAGCTGTCTCTTCCTGATGTTAAGTATCAGTTTTCTTCTCGTTTGGATCCTCTCCAACACCTCGTTGCTTACGTTATCTGTCCATGGTATCCTCAGCATCCTACTGTAAAACCACATTTCTCCTGCATCAAGCCTCTCTTTTTTTTTTTTTTTGTTTTTTTTTTTTGAAGAGATCGTCCAACATTCACTTCTACACAGAAAGACAGATGTCACATAGCAATCTAGCACTCTTTTCTTTGTTTTCAGTGAGATTTTCCTGTCTCTCAGTACTCTGGTTAACTTTTGAAATGCGTCCTTGACCATGACAATGCGTCTTCGGATCTCGGTGTCACACGTTCCATCCTCCGTCAGAACACTTCCAAGGTATTTAAATTTCTTTACTTGTTTTATTTTAGTCTCTTGAAGTTTTGTGTCAGTATTAATCTAAGATTAGTAAATAACAAACGGGAGCCTTGTGATAGGGAAATGGTTAAGGAGTTCTGTGGTTCCCTATTATTACCTGATAAGGAGAGAGATCCCTACTGGGTGCCCAATACTTGTAGCCTTGTGTCAGAATTAAGCTAAGCTTAGTAAATTAACAATTTACGTCTCGTAGTAGAGTAATGCCTTTACTCTTGTTAACCATTATTACTGAGTAGGTAGATCGATCCGCACTAGGTGCCATGTACTCATTTTCATATCTTAAATTTAAGCTAAGTTTAGTAAATAAATAAACGTCTCATAGTAAAGTTTAATGAGGTAATGTGGTTCGCTATTCTTACTGAATAAGAAGTTTGGTCCTCACTGGGTGTCACATATTTGTAGTTTTCTGACAATATTTTATAAGCTTAGTAAATAACAGATGAACTATTCGTAGTTGGGTACTGGTAAATACGTTACCCTTGTTGATTCTTATTGTTGAGTAAGTAGTTCGTTTCTCACTGGGTGACATGTATTGACAGCTAAGATTTTAATAAGATTAGCGAAAAAGTAAGCTAAGCTTATTAAATAATAAATGAAGAATATTTAAAAAGCTAGTTTGCTTTGCTGTTATTACTGAACAGGCTTGGTGTGGATGTATGCTGTGTCCAGGAAACCTGCTTTTCAGCTCGCGACCGTTAATCTAAACTTATTTAGAAATGGAACTTTGTCTGCGTTTGTGTGCGTGTGTGTGTCTGTGTGTGTGTGTGTGTCCGTTAACTATAGACTCCGAAACGGCTGAACCGATTTTCTTGAAAATTTACAGTTGTACTATAAGCGTCTGCGAGTGTTCCTAGCTAGGTTTTGTGTCGAGGTACCCCCGATAAATATCGAAAATCGAGAATCGAAAAAATCGGATTATAAAAGGAGTGGCCCGATTTTAATCAAATTTGATACACAAAAACATAAGAAACGATATTCAGAAGTTTCAAGGTTGCTGTTCTTACAATAGTGCAGAAATCGATAATATATATATATATATATATATATATATATATATATATATATATAAGGCAAAATGTTTGTGTGTGTGTCTGGTTATCTGCCTGTATGTCTGTATTTTCTTCATCCCTTTTATTTTAGTTTTTGCTTCGGGTTTGGCTCTAAGTAGGTATAATTGTAGTTCTTAGTCTCAGTCATGATACCATTTACTCAGAGGACTTATTTAGCCTTCAAAATTCAGTTTACGACGAAAAAAACTTATTTGATATCGATATCAGGAAATCAAAATTTGACTTACATCCATTCATTTTTCTTTCAGTCTACGGTTTCGCTTTAACTGGAAACAACTATTGCTTTTTAGTCTTTCGTGCTAACGTCAAAAGAGTCTGAGCTTCAGGACCACGGATTAGTTTTTTTCATTACACCCGAGCAGCGTTGGGCTATACTGCTAGTATATACTAAGGTTGTCTTTTATTCAACATGTTATGATGGACACTTGAGAAGTGTTTCCTGATGGGTGAGCAAGTCTTTGAATTCGGCGTGTGCTCTTGTATTCTCAGTACCGGCAGGCAGGCTTTGTGAGCTGGATGCTACCATAAATGATCAGCTTCTTCATCTTATTTATACGTCCAGTGACCGTGCGGAGAGGTCAGATTTGTTTCGCTGGATTGAGCCGTTTTTGACGACGTCTCGTGTGGTAGGGTTAGCGGGTGATTTGAACGCCATCATTGATCCCAACAGTATAGGGGATAGAACGGATACTTACAATCCGGATGTGAAGCTATTTCGAGACTTTATCGACAAGTATCTAAATCATCACCCCTAGGAGGTAGTATGGACTTGGGCTAATTGAATCGTTTCTACTTAGAGGTGAATTCTAGATACCTTGTGGCTATAGGGAGATGGTTAATGTTTCTTCAATTCTAATGTTTCTTGTGTCATATTTAACCAAAATATAAATTTATTAAAAGAAAAGAATAACAAGAATTCGTAGAAATTAATGTTCAATGAGAAAGTAAAAGGTACCAAGATTTGCAGAAAATGTTCGCAGCAGTAATTGTTGAAAGAGTATATACATACGTACGTATGTATGTGTTTGTTTGGCAGGAATGTCTTTGGATGGAGAAAAAGAAGTAAAAGAAATCAGCACGCGAGAAGGAAAGAGAAAGAGGACGAATGTCCGAGTTGACTTGAAGCTTCTCCCGTTACATTTTAGCTTGTCGTCTATGCTGCTTCCATGCGTGACTGACTCTTGACTGGCGCTGATCTGAACCTTTTATTGTCCTTTTGAATTTCCCACTGGATCGCTAAGTCTCCAAGTCTTGCAAGTCGCTCTCATTGGTCAAAAATCAATTTAACACCTACTTGCGAAATCTGGTTTCGACTTTTTCTTTAAGCACTGGTTAATCCTTTTTCTGTTTGACAAAAAAAAACAGGATTTCACACGTCATTGTAAATTTTTGTAAAAGTGAAGAAGAAGGTTGGTTTTAATTCTTAATTTTCTATCCCTACAACCTCGAAAGAGTTGTAGTTAAGAGAGTCGATGTTGGGGTCGTTGTGACGCCCGCGCCTATTCGGCTATAATGGACTATTCCATTACTATGTAAAGTAATGGTGACATCTACGTAGGTGAGTGTGCCGAGCAGCCGTGCTCTCTACGACGCTGTCGACACTCTGCCTTCGGGTGGAGGGCGCTCTCTGCTTCCGAGCAGAGAGCTATAGCCCAGTCGTGGTTCCGCCGAAGGGTAGAGGCACGACTGGGCAAAGGTAGACAGACATTTTTTGGCCGGGCCATATGGCCCGGAAATCCCAGTTATAACTGACCATGTGTCACATGTTGCCCTTAGTGGGAGGGACAACTAAATATAGAGTGTACCGAGCAGCCGATCGACAATTCAGTCGTAGACTTCCGGTGACGACCCGGAAGTACCCATTGCTCATACTACGTCTTACGACGGTTGAGACGATTAACCTCTATTCTTGTATTGGATACTAATAACCTTTGTAAATACTATTTTCACGGAATACAACAATTAACCTATTCCGGTTGTTGAGTTATTTATTCTTACTCACGACATAACAGGGCCTGAGGTTATCAAACTTTCCATTCAATATTTTACTCGGATCATAGGCTAGTCCAGGTTAGATAAGCCTAGGTTTAAGTTGGTTGGCTACTGGAAGGTGAACGCATCCTTATTTGGTGAGCGAGATCTCAAGGATCAGCTGCTACTAATGCTAGTGCGGGAATTAACGAGGCTTGTGGTCGGGAAGGAGTAGGGAATGACCTTCTTAGTGTCATCAGTTTTAACCATTTGCTTCCGTCTCAATAGGAAATCTGTCAAGCGTGACTGGCTGCTGGTCTTGAAACGGACCTCCAATCAGTATGCAACTGAGAAAATGGCTTGTGAATTTTGATGACCCCCAAAACAAAACTGCTTTTCCTTTAACAACTACAAAGAAACTTGTCCATCAATCAGCATGACTGATGCTAGTCTTCTGGAGAGCAACACAATGCCCCCCGCCCCCCGGCCACACTTCTTTAACTGAATTAAAGTGGAATTGATACATCGAATCTATAGTTTCATCTAATGATTAGAAGGCTGTGTCTCTGTGTTGGATCAAAAGGTTTTTCTTGTCAAAATCCATCTTGCACATTTATAAATCTACCATTCGTCCGTGCATGGAATATTATTGCTATATCTGGTCGAGTGCTGTTCATTTCAAATTTGTCGACAAAATCCAAAAAAAGAATATGCAATGTAATAGGCCTTGACATTGCATCTCGGCTTCAGTCACTTTCCCACCGACATGACATTTCCACTGTCTTTTCTAGAAATATTTTCATGGCAACTGCTCTGACGAGCTTTATTCCTTTGTTCCTCGACTACGTGGTGCAGTGGATATCGATTCGGAACGGCAAATCGGGGAGCCGAGATCGAATTCCAGTTGAATTCCTTGCATTCACTTACACACAAATGCCCTTGGCAAAGGCATTAATCCGTTTCTTCCCTCCAGTTATGAGTTAAATAACAGGACAGATTGAGTTCTATAGCCTTGATTGGCAACCAGTCTAACATAGAAAGTAATGATAACCTACTGCGGGATAATCTTCTGTCCAGTTAGTTATTTCTCTTTCGAGGCATGATCGCCCAAAGCGTGTATCACGTATGACACTTAACTGACTGACTGAAGCTTGGCTTATTTTTTTTTCAAGAGTTCAAAACACGAGACGCGTAGTGAGGAAAGAATACATTAGTAGTGGTCAACGAGACTAGTTCGTTAACCATTACATAATTGCCTACGCATGTATCACGTATGGCAGTTAATTGACTAGATTAGCATCTAGGGTCTACATTTTTACAATTGAAATGGATAATGAAACAACCACTTCTGCTCGATAAGCTTCTTTTCTCGCACTCTTCGCCTGCCGAATTCCCTTCCGTTTACTTGCTTCCCTTATAATTACAATCTCAAAAATATTAAAGCAAAGTCAATTGCCATTTACTATTTTCTTGAATCACATCCATCTTTTATCCTTTCTTCAACACCCACTGTACCCAGTCTTTTCACTCACTGTAACCTCCTCTGCACTAGTGGCGCTTCTGCCTTGCTTGGAGTCAAAATATTTTTTAAAACGGGAATGGCGAATTCTGAAAGAATGGTCTCTCCGACATCTAAGCTTTGTCCCGTAACGCATTATTTTATTTTTTAATCGTTTCACCCCAAGCAAAGCGGTAACGCCACTGGTGTTCAGGGGGGTACATAAGAGTAAAAAGATTAGATAGGAGGAGAGTAAAGAGAAAGAAGAACCAGTTAAAAAGGAGCAAGAGAATGATGGGAATACTGGTGTGATGACAGTTGCAAAGATAGAGAGAAAGGAAAAGATATCCAGTTTTGGGTTAAATATCAAAACATATTGGGCTTTATAGCCTTGGCTGGCAACCAGTCTACCGCAAAAAGTAATGGCAACCTACTGCGGAGTAATCTTCTGCCCAGTCAGGCATGTCTCTTTCGAGACATGATCGCCGAAGAGTATATCACGTGTGGCACTTAACTGCCTGACTGAATATAATAGTTGGAAACAGGATTAAAGCTTTTATTGGACATAAAGTGGGGGATCGGTTTTCTATTGTTATGAAGTAATAAACTGATCTCCCACTAATTACTATTTATTAATATAATGCATATCTTCTCCCTCTAGCTCTGAGTTAAGTAACAGGACAGATTGGGTTCATGTATGGCACTTAGCTGGCTGATTAGATTAGCGTTGTCCATTTTGGTGCAGTTGATATCACCTGGAAACGAGAAATTGGAGAGCCGAGTTCGAATTTCATTTGAATTACGCGCAAATACTCTTGCAAAAGGTATGAAACTGGTGTTTCTCCCCCCCCCCACCAGCTGTAGGCTAAATAGCAGAACAGATTGTGGGTTATCTAGGCTTGGTTGGCAACCAGTCTACCGCAGAAAGTAATGGCAACTTATTTCGGGGAAATCTGCTGCTCCGTCAGTCATGCATCGAAAGAGGTAAAGATCTCCCAAGCGTTTATCACATGTAATTTAACTGACTGATCGGATTGGCAGGAGGGTCTCAACATTGTACCGTTGAAATCACGAGATGTAACCGTCATTTCTAATTTTCTTTTCTCGCGTTTCCCGCTTCCCTTTTCCAGTCTCTTGCTTTCCAGGAAACTTTGACTTTCCTTGTCCTTTTCCTATTCTCTCTCTATAATAATGTGGGTTTTTTCCTGTTTTTTTTTTGGGGGGGGGGGCTTTTTTCTTTTTGTTCACATTCAGTAAACAGTTGTTTAGTGAGCTTACGGCCATATCACGTTGAATACACCGGTTCTCGATCGATCACCGAAGTTAAGCAACAGTTGAGCCTGGTCAGTACTTAGATGGGTGACCGCTTGGGAATACCAGGTGCTGTAAGCGTTTAGTGACGGATGTGCGTGCTTACGGCCATATCACGTTGAATACACCGGTTCTCGTTCGATCACCGAAGTTGAGCCTGATCAGTACTTAGATGGGTGACTGCTTGGGAATACCAGGTACTGTAAGCGTTTAGTGACGGATGTGTGTTGTGGTGCAGTGGATATCGGTGACATTTTATGAAAGAAAATACCAAAATCTGTAACAGTAAAGGAGTTTTTAATCCAAGAGACAGATCCAGAACGATGGAACATTAATGATAGTAACCCAATAGATAACTGAATTTGAATTTCATGACGATAAGATCAACAAAAAATGGCAACTATTTAGGTATACTAGAGTCGCTGAGTAAATTTGACTCTTTCTTGGAAGAACATTTCAAAATGTGTGGGAATCTTGGAAAAAGGAATCTGTCATATACAAATATGACGGATTCCATTTCAAATTTTTGTGAGAAATTCATTGAATTCTTTGTACTATTCTTGAATAAGTAAAAGAGTCAAAGTATTATGCGGCTTACGACCTATCACGTTGAATACACCGGTTCTCGCTCGCTCGATCACCGAAGTTAAGCAACGTTGAGCATGGTCAGTGCTTAGATGGGTGACAGCTTGGGAATACCAGGCGCTGTAAGCGTTTAGTGACGGATGTGTGTTGTGGTGCAGTGGATATCAGCTCCGAAAGAGAAATCGGTGAACCGAGTTCGAATACCAGTTAAATACTCTGCATTCACTTAAGCACTGGTACCATTGGGAAAGGTATTAATCCGTCCCTTCCCTCCAGTTATGGGTTAAATAACAATGGTAGGACTTAAGGACCCTGCACTTAAAAAAAACAAATCCCAATGAATCTTGATACTCGAAAAGAAAAAAGTATTACTAGACACAAAAACTTCTATAAAAACAACAATAAATTGTTGAAAGAAAAAGGTATGACCAGCAATAAATAAATAAAAAATTTAGTTGGCAATAAATGACCCGCCGAGGTTGATATGCCATGAAAATAAAACAACCAACCAAAAAACCTGCTTAGTGTGAATTTTTCCTTAAATTATTTCATCCCCAAGCAAGGAAATAAAGCCACCAATGTAGTATATTACGCTGTAATTTTATTCTTCGTCGGTGACGTTTGTGTGAAGCAGGAGGCAGCCAGAAAGAGTTGTGCGCACGAAGAGGCCGTCGGGAGTCGGAAGCCAACGGAGTCTTCTCTGTCACTTCAGCCAAAAATTGTAGACATTATATAATTTTTTTTTACTTTTCGGACTGTTACCCTGTTGTGGTTGTCTATCACCGGATGTATCTGTCAATCATACCAGGCGGATCCCTACTCTTCATGCCGGTTGTCGCCTACATCTTTCGCTGCATTTTGTTGACATCATCTACGGCTGGATATATCTGTCAACCAATTCTGTTCCTTTTATTTACGGCAGGATGCATCTCTCAACCATATCATTGCCGAGTCATCGCCCTTAAAGACGGTTTTCACTTTTTGTTGACCTTAACTACGGCCGGATGTACTTGTCAGTTACCTTCCGTCGTTCAAGGTAATAGATTATACTAAGATGTAAAAGAATTACTGGGAGAGAGAGAGAGAGAAAGAGATAGAGATAATATTAGAAAAAGAGAGAGAATAATAAAAGAACGGGAAGTAAAAAAAAAAAAAAAACAGACAACGACTGATAATGAATTTAAATTTTCGAAGATCAAATTTAGCTGGAAAGCCAAAAGCTAAAAGAAAGTTCCACAAACGAGAATTGCGAGGGAAGAAAAATTATATTCTGCTGCTTCCATTTTAACTTTCAGGCTATCATTCTATGCAGTCAATAAATAGAGCAAGTTTCCGAAACTATTCGAATTCTTACCCATTCCCATGTGAATAGTACTTACCCGCCCTTTGTTAATTATCAGGCTACGCAGACCAACGCTTGCCGGCAGCTCTAACCAATACAGTTTTCATTTTGAGTCTCCCCCACCACGTCCCAGTATTTTATCATCTTTATTTACGAGTACAAGTAATAACAGTAGGAGCATTCCAATTAAATTAATTGGTCATGCTTTAAATACTCCCGTTTCGAACACGACATTTCCTTCGACCCTAAGCTGATCCTGACTTGTATGAGATACTTAAGAGTCAAGGACGAGACTAAATAAAAATAATGAGACAAAATTTAATTCCAAGAAGTCAAGAAGCGTGTCATTAAGCGCAAGTGTACGCTACAAAACTTTTTTTTTTTTATTTTAAATGGTCGACTCATTAAAACAGGCGAAAGAATTGCTCTGCTATTGACCGGTCATTCATAAAGATGGAAAATGCAAGAACCCAGAAATTACGAAGAAAACGCATGCGGCAATGAGATTCTTGATTAGATCTTGAGTCCGTGGGAACGAATAAGTCCCCGGAAAAGTTAAGCCATGAAACTGAAAGGGATGGAGAAAGAAAAGAGGTGATTTTAGCAAAGACTGAAGAAAATGCTGCGTAATAAATGGACTGGTCCTATTAGAATGTGCGTTCTGGTGCATTAGATATCGGCTCGGAACGAGAAACCGGGGAGCCGAGTTCGAATTCCAGCCGAATTCATTGCATTCACTTACGCGCAAATACCCTTGGGAAAGGTATCAATCCGTCTCTTCCTCCCAGTTATGGGTTAAATAACAGGACAGATTGGGTTCTATAGCCTTGGTCGGCAACCAGTCTACCGCAGAAAGCAATGGCAACTTACTGCGGGATAATCTTCTGCCCAGTCAGTCATGTCTCTTTCGAGACATGATCGCCCAAGCGTGTATCACGTATGGCACTTAACTGACTGACTGACTATTAGAATATCAGAAAATTTCTCTACAAGAACGATCAATAATTTCGAAAACCGAAAAAAACTTTACTTTTTAAATTTCATAATATTTGGATGTGCGTTGTAGTGCAGTGAATATCGGCTCTGAACGAGAAATCGGGGAGCCGAGTTCGAATTCCAGTTGAATTCTTTGCATTCACTTGCGCACAAATAACCTTGGAAAAGTATTAATCCATCTCTTCCCTCCAGTTATGAGTTAAATAATAGGACAGATTGGGCTCTATAGCCTTGGCTGGCAACAACGCAGGAAGAAATGGCAACTTACTGCGGGATAACCATCTGCCCAGTCAGTCATGTCTCTTTCAAGACATGATCGCCAAAAGCGTGTATCACGTATGACACTTAACTGACTGACTGAATATAATAGTTGGAAACATGATTAAGGCTTATAATGTGTATAAAGTGGGGATCAATTTTTGATTGTTATGAAGTTATAAACTGATCCCTCATTAATTACTACTTAATAATATAATACATATCTTCTCCCTCTAGCTATAAGTCAAATAATAGGATAGATTGGGTTCTGTAGCCTTAGCTGGCAACCAGTCTACCGCAGAAAGCAATGGCAACATACTGCGGGACAATCTTCTACCCAATCAGTCTTGTCTCTTTCGAGACATGATCGCCCAAAGCGTGTATCACGTATACCACTTAACTGAATATTTCGTGAAATTTTGAAAGAGTTTCTACTTACTTTACACCATAATTAGCTCCAGATAATGAGAAATAATTTTTTTCATAGCGCCGCTTAGATGTGGTACAAGGCCGAAAGTATGGGACACCCAGTGAGGAACGAACTCACTACTCAGTTGTAATAGGTTCAGGCCAAACAAGCTTGGTAAGCATTACACTACGCCGCGCTGCCCTCAGATGATGAGAATTAGACTCTGCAAACGTTTAATTATTATTACCTCCCAAAAATGAAGAAACTGTTCTGCAGTTCTGTTGTGCAAATTAATTGAAACAAAATGATTAACGTTTTCCTAAAATCTTTCACACTTACCCTGATCACGTCGCTATCTACCAAGCTTGGTTAGCTATCTTTATCTATCGGTCTTCTTCCTCTCCCGACTGTTCCATACTAGACAGCATCTCGAACAATATAGACAAGGCCATTTCCTCTCATCCGTTTGCTAATATATTTGTGTTCGGTGATTTTAATGCCCACCACGCCAAGTGGCTGGAAAACATTGCCACAGATCTTGCGAGTGTCTATGCCATGAACTTTTCAAGCATTCACTCTCTCGCGTATATATTGGATTTCTCCACGCGTTTCCCCAATAACCCTAAAGGACTCAGCTCACTGCTAGATTTCTGTTTCAGTTCTATCCCTGACTCTTGTCATGCCATGCATCTCTTCTCTCTTGGCAACTCTGATCATGCCGTGGCTTCCGTTAATATCTCTTTCCACTCACCAACCTTCCAAGAACGGCCTGTCTGCAGAATATCAAGTTGCTATCTAAGAGCGTGCTGGGAGGTGTTCCGCGACTTTTTTTGCGATGTCCCTTGGAACAAAGTTTTTAGTCTCCCTCTTGAAGAGTGTTCATCTGAGATCTCTTCTTTGATGAAACCCGGTATCTATGCTTTCATCCTATCCATGAAGATCCACTCAAGCTTCATTCTTCCTTTCGCTCTCTCTTGCTGGCTCGGTCGCCATTTTTCACAGGAACAACTTCTTCCGGAGTAAAGCGTATGGCCATAATAGGGGCCTCTTGTATGCTCGCAATACAAGCGAGTATTAAATGATGCTAAGGTTTTTTATTTACTAATAGAATGAAGCAGCGTATAGCATTCCGCAAGTTTGACCCTAAGGATTACTGGCGGCTCTACAAAAGTGTGCTTAACAACAGTAAGCCATCGATACCTCCATTACTCAATAATTTAAAGGTTCTCACATTCAACGCGGACCAGGCTGAGTGCTTTGCTCAAATGATTCTTTTATAATTCTATACTTGACTCATCTGGAGTACCCACACGCAACTTCTCTCCTAGAACTGAGACCCAGCTGAGCAATATATGCATAACTTTCTCTGGTCTCTAGAATTATTTCTAAGTTGACACCCATAAAGCATTTGGATGTGATGGTATTCCAGTCATCGTACACAAGAAATATGCCGCTGAATACTCGCATACCCTTCCCCAAACTCTATAACTGTTGCCTTGCCGTTTTATGCTTCTCTACTTGTTAGAAGTCCTCCTCTGTAGTTCATTCTTTCTGAAAGCTCTGGAGAGCATTCCGATCCTTCTAACTATCTCTTACTGGGTTTTAGACGCTATTCTAAATGCTGAAATGATTCAGCATCTCACCTCTAACAAATTATTTTCTGACAAGCACTATGGCTTCCACATCGCCAGGTGTAGATGCTGATGTTCTAACGACCATCATCGAGTACATATATCAGGCCCTTGATAAGAACGACGAAGCCCGGGCTGTTGTCCTAGATATCTCAAAAGCGTTTGATAGGGTTTGGCATGGTGGGCTTCCGTGACAGCTACAGAGCTATGGTATAGCTGAACAATTTTTCGATTTAATTCAATCTTTCCTGTCAAATCGTAAAATGATGGTCATTCTGAATTGATCTATTTTCAAGCCTTTCATGTGAACTCTGGTGTCCTTCAAGGCTCTATCCTATGTCCGACGCTCTTCCTGATATTCATCAACGATCTTCCTAATATAGTCAATTCCAAAGTTGGAAACTATGCAGATGACACCACCGTCTAGTTTCGTCTTAATAAGAAATCTGCTTGAGCTGACATAGTAGATCTAGGGTTGAATCTTGGAAAGGGCCTCCAATCTGTGATGAATTGCGGTAAGAAATGAAAATTTTAATGTTTCCGAAACAAAGCTGTTCTCCATTAACCACCATAGGGAAGTTTTCCTTACTTTTATCATTAGGTTGTCCCAAAAGTTCGTAAACATTGGCAAAAAATTGAAATTTTACTCGCCAAGTAATCTAAAGTTACAAGGAAAGACCTGCAAAAAATTGAAATTTTACTCGCCAAGTAATCTAAAGTTACAAGGAAAGACCTGCAAAAAATTGAAATTTTACTCGCCAATAACTAAAGCCAAGGTGCAAAAAATTCTGAAAGTTAACAAAGGAAAGGAAAGACCTGCAAAAAATTGAAATTTTACTCGCCAAGTAATCTAAAGTTACAAGGAAAGACCTGCAAAAAATTGAAATTTTACTCGCCAAGTAATCTAAAGTTACAAGGAAAGACCTGCAAAAAATTGAAATTTTACTCGCCAAGTAATCTAAAGTTACAAGGAAAGACCTGCAAAAAATTGAAATTTTACTCGCCAAGTAATCTAAAGTTACAAGGAAAGACCTGCAAAAAATTGAAATTTTACTCGCCAAGTAATCTAAAGTTACAAGGAAAGACCTGCAAAAAATTGAAATTTTACTCGCCAAGTAATCTAAAGTTACAAGGAAACACCTGCAAAAAATTGAAATTTTACTCGCCAAGTAATCTAAAGTTACAAGGAAAGACCTGCAAAAAATTGAAATTTTACTCGCCAAGTAATCTAAAGTTACAAGGAAAGACCTGCAAAAAATTGAAATTTTACTCGCCAAGTAATCTAAAGTTACAAGGAAAGACCTGCAAAAAATTGAAATTTTACTCGCCAAGTAATCTAAAGTTACAAGGAAAGACCTGCAAAAAATTGAAATTTTACTCGCCAAGTAATCTAAAGTTACAAGGAAAGACCTGCAAAAAATTGAAATTTTACTCGCCAAGTAATCTAAAGTTACAAGGAAAGACCTGCAAAAAATTGAAATTTTACTCGCCAAGTAATCTAAAGTTACAAGGAAAGACCTGCAAAAAATTGAAATTTTACTCGCCAAGTAATCTAAAGTTACAAGGAAAGACCTGCAAAAAATTGAAATTTTACTCGCCAAGTAATCTAAAGTTACAAGGAAAGACCTGCAAAAAATTGAAATTTTACTCGCCAAGTAATCTAAAGTTACAAGGAAAGACATGCAAAAAATTGAAATTTTACTCGCCAAGTAAATCTAAAGTTACAAGGAAAGACCTGCAAAAAATTGAAATTTTACTCGCCAAGTAATCTAAAGTTACAAGGAAAGACCTGCAAAAAAATTGGAAATTTTACTCGCCAAGTAATCTAAAGTTACAAGGAAAGACCTGCAAAAAATTGAAATTTTACTCGCCAAGTAATCTAAAGTTACAAGGAAAGACCTGCAAAAAATTGAAATTTTACTCGCCAAGTAATCTAAAGTTACAAGGAAAGACCTGCAAAAAATTGAAATTTTACTCGCCAAGTAATCTAAAGTTACAAGGAAAGACCTGCAAAAAATTGAAATTTTACTCGCCAAGTAATCTAAAGTTACAAGGAAAGACCTGCAAAAAATTGAAATTTTACTCGCCAAGTAATCTAAAGTTACAAGGAAAGACCTGCAAAAAATTGAAATTTTACTCGCCAAGTAATCTAAAGTTACAAGGAAAGACCTGCAAAAAATTGAAATTTTACTCGCCAAGTAATCTAAAGTTACAAGGAAAGACCTGCAAAAAATTGAAATTTTACTCGCCAAGTAATCTAAAGTTACAAGGAAAGACCTGCAAAAAATTGAAATTTTACTCGCCAAGTAATCTAAAGTTACAAGGAAACACCTGCAAAAAATTGAAATTTTACTCGCCAAGTAATCTAAAGTTACAAGGAAACACCTGCAAAAAATTGAAATTTTACTCGTAAAGACAACAAAAATGATTGCTCAAAATAAAGACCATCATTTTCCAAGACTTTCTGCCATTGACCTGCAAGCTTTCGGATCTAGTCAAAGTACCATTCAGCCGGCTTCGAATCAAAAAATTCTTGACACGCTTCCTCGACTTCATCAAACGAGTCGAATTGGCGGCCTTTCAGAAAGTGTTGCATTGATCGGAAAAGGCCGTAAACTGAGGGAGCACAGTCAGCACTGTAAGCTGGATGTGGCAAAACCTCAACGCCGTCCAACTCTTCAAACTTGTCTTTGTTCTTCCTGGTGGTGTGTGGCTTATATTGTCCTGCTGCATCAAAGCGCGCTTTCGGTTTATCAGAGCCGGGTACTTTTGCTTCAACTTTTCGTAGACCCGCTCAAGTTGCTGACAGTAAAGTTCGGCACTGATGGCACGACCATTCGAAACCAACTCAAAATGCACGATTCCTTCAAAGTTCCACCAAACGCACAACATGACTTTCTTGCCGAATCGATCTTGTTTTGGAACCGACGGTGTCTCTTGCCCTTTCTGAACCCATCGCTTTTCTCGATTGTGCTGGACTAGATAGACCCATTTCGCAAGTGTTTACAAACTTTTGGGACAACTTAATAATATGGATCACACTATTTTTTCTGAAAGCAATACCCTTCGCCTCCTCGGCCTCACTCTCTCAGTCGACCTCAGGTAAAACGAATACATTGAATCAATAGCCACATCTACTGCTGAGAAGATTGATTTGCTATGACAGGCCAGGAAGTTTTTTCTCGTCAATATTCATTTTGTACATTTATAAATCTACTATTCGTCTGTGCATGGAATACTGTTGCCGTATCTGGTCAGAAGCTCCTGCTGTTCATCTCGGGGTTCTCGACAAATTCCAAAGGAGGATCTGCAATGTAAATGGTCCCGGTTTCGCCGCTCGCCTTCAGCCACATCCTCACAGACGGTGTCGCTTTCTTCTTTTTTCTCTGACGAAATTCTTTCTCTGGTGCCTCGACCACATGAATTTACTCTTGCTACTAGATTGGCAACTAGGTCCCACCATTTTACCGTCAAATTAGTTCAATACTATAACCCTACTTCTACTTAATTAGTTTCTTTTCTCACACTTTCCGACTGTATCACTCCCTTCCGTATACTTGCTTCCATGACAGCTACAATCTTCATAAGTTTAAGTGCAACATCAACTGCCATCTTTTATCACCTTGATTCCCATTTTTTCTTATCCTTTCTTCAACATCCCCGGTCCCATGATCTTTCCTTCCCACAACTTTTCCTCTCACTGCAACCCCACTTACGCACCAGTATGACATTTAAGTGTCAAAAAGTTGACTGGCGAAATTAATTAAATGAAAATTAATTAAATGATAATTAATTAAATCATGATAATAATTATTTTATTAAACCATTATAAAAATAACCTCATTCTGGGTATCCAACATTTTTAAGAACCAGGTGTAGTAAACCGAAGTCATTAAGTATAAAGATATCTACACCCGAGCGAAAAAGGCTGACCTATAAACAGTCACTAAAACAAAACACTCTGCAGATGTGATGACCTGTCAAAAATTCTTTCAATTTCAAAATATAAATATATTTTGAGCGTGGCAAACATGGGGTCGCTTCACCCGGGATTGAGTGCAAGAATGGTACAAGGTAATAAATCATTGATCAACCAACCACAGGGCCTGCTTCTTGCTAGCCCACCCCGATGACTGCGACTAATTGGCTGATTATCTAAACCAATCTGATACAACCCAGGGTGTTGTTACGACGATAGCCATTGGCCGGTAATCCCTATTGGCTGACCAATCAGGAGCTAATTATTCGGGATTCGGACCCATAAATAGAGAACACTCAGAGCAAAAAATCGAGTCGGTTCATTCTTCGCTGCCCAGAACCGAATCCGTTGCCACTGCATACTTCATCATTGACACTGTCTAATTGCAGTTAAGTTTTCTTCGAGCTAAGGAAACTTTTTTCCGCCAGTCAACTACATTCACCCCTCACTTCGTGGTGTTTGTTTTACCTTGATAGAAATTATTGTATACCTGTGTAAATAAACGTTTGTTACTGTTTATGACAAACGCTTTTCGTCATTTCTTTGATTGTGTGGCAACTATTCTTCTACTCCGACGCCAAATTCAACACTCCATCGACTGAATTGTATCCATCCCCCACTTTCGCGGATCTTAAAAAGCAACGTGGGCGCGAAAGAAATCATAGAACAGCCAGTCTGGAACATGTGGTAATCACGAAACCATCGGCCAACCCGGTATCGTGAAGATATAGTACCACACCAGTGGCAGTACTGCCTTGGTGGGGCGAAACGTTTATACAAAATATACACATTGCGCCTACTTTGCATCATTTATAACTGCATCCACTGCTAGGAAGGTTGTGTCACTGTGACAGGCTAGAAAGTTTTTTCTCGTCAGAACCCATCTTGCACACTTAAAAATCTACCATTCGTCCATGCATTAAATACTGTTGGCATATCTTGGCAAAGTGATCGAAGCCATTATCTATGCCGATGTAGTTTAACATCTCACAGCCCACAGTATCTTCTCTGACAAACAGTATGGTTTCCGCTTCACCAGGTCCCGCAAAGAAGGCCGGTTCACTGTGTAGGGCCAGTAAGTTTTTTCCCGTCTGAATCCATCGCGCACATGTATAAATCTACCATCCGCCCGTGTATTGAATACTGCTGCCACATCTGGTCGGGTACCCCTGCTATTCACCTCGGGGTTCCAACGGAGAATCTGTAATGTGATCGATTCAGATTTGGTACCTCAGTTGCAGTCACTTTCTCACCGGTGTAATGTGGCTTCCCTATATCTCTTTTACAAATACTTTAACAGCTTCTGCTGTGATTAACTTAGCTCACTGGTGCCTCCTATGTATGAATTTACACGGGCTACTAGACTAGCCATTAGGTCCTACTCTTTTACACTGAAACCAATAAAATGTACCTACAACTTATACTCTGGTAGCTTTTTTCTCGCACTTGTCGCCTGTGGAATTTTCTTCCGTATACTTGCTTCCTCGAAAGGTACAATCTCCAAGAATTTAAATGTGAGGTCAATAGTCATCTTCTATCTCCCTAAATAGCATCCTTTCCCTCATGCTCTTTTCTCCGTCCACTCGACTCTCATCATACCAGTATTCTCACCTTTCTCTTACCCACTTTCTGACACCCCCTATAACCTGTCACCCTTTCTCATCACTTCCCTCTTATGTAACCCTCTGTACACCAGTGGAAGTAAAACTAACTTGCTTGGGATGAAATTATTAAAAATATATATCTGGTCGGGTGCTCTTGGTATACATCTCGAGTTTCTCGACGAAATCCAAAGAAGGAGCCGTAATGTAATTGGTCTTGATCTGGCATCTCTTTCGAGACATGATCGCCCAAAACGTGTATCACGTGTGGCATTTAACTGACTGATATTCTTTCAACTTTTAAGACATTTCCCAGATATTAAAATAGTACTTTTTAAATTCGCAATTTGGGGCTGTCACCTTTTGCTGAAAGCCATACATTCTATCTTCTTGAAATTGATATTTAGTCCTTTCTTGTCGTTTTCTTTCGTAACTTTTGTAGGAGTTTCTGTAGTTTTCTTTTCGTTCCTGCTCTCAATACTGTGTCACCCATTTTTGTCTTACACCCATTTCAGTACATATATATAGCCATCCGCAGACAGATCTGTTTCGCTGTATCACATCTCACCAGTACGGTTAGACATCCGATTAAAACCCGACCGAATTGACGTCAGTCGGCGATCCTACCGCTGAGCTATGAGCGCTCAGTAGAAAGAAGCAAACTTTTAGCGTGTGACATATCATGTAAACACACGCCAGTAGTTAGAGTATTCTAATTTATTACTGAATAACCGATGCGTAGATGCTAGAGTAGCTACTGTTTATTTTCAAAGTCTACCATTCTTCCAGAGTGCTCAAACAGGGTGTGAGAACGTAAATAGTCATATATATTGAAAAAAATATCCATATTTAATCCACAAAATAAAAAACGAATATTATGTTAATAAAAAATTAAACCCATACAACACTAAAAAGTCACTCTATTTCATACACTCATACATTATAGTAAAATAAAAATTGTCTACTCTTTTTTAAAACCTAACATCCCAATATAAGAATTGCCCAGACAAAATTAAAAAGTGACCTGTCCAAAACTAAACTACTTCACCCTACTCTCCTAATCCAAAACTGTATCTCTATGGTTGCAAATTGCCGACAGACTGGCTTAGACATACTAAATTCTCATCCCACACATCACTTACATATCACATTCCTAAGAATGAATCGTTTTCACCATTTATTTTTCATTTCCACTTATCACCAGAAGAGGGGCACTTGGCCTCCAAAACATGAGGACTTTTGTGTAGTGTTACTATGCTTTTATAAACCACTAACAGTATATCCCAGCGTTGCTCGGGTGCAATGAAAGCTTTAAAACTAATCCACGGTCATGGAGCTCTTTGGACGTTGCCCCAAAAGACTAAAAAGCAATAGTTGTTTCCAGTTTAAGCGAAACCGTAGACTGAAAGAAAAATGAATGGATGTAAGTCAAATTTTGATTTCCTGATATCGATATCAAATAAGTTTTTTTCGTCGTAAACTGAATTTTGAAGGCTAAATAAGTCCTCTGAGTAAATGGTATCATGGCTTAGACTAAGAACTACAATTATACCTACTTAGAGCCAAACCCGAAGTAAAAACTAAAATAAAAGGGCTGAAAAAAAATACAGACATACAGGCAGATAAACAGACACACACACAAACATCTTGCCTTATATATATATATTATTTATTTTCTGCACTATTGTAAGAACTGCAACCTTGAAACTTCTGAATATCGTTTCTATGAGTGTATGAAATTTGATTAAAATCGGAATACTCTTTCTATAACCCGATTTTTTCAATTATCGATATTTATCAGGGGTACCTCGACACAAAACCTAGCTAAGAACACTCGCAGACGCTTGTAGTACAATTGTGTAAATTTTCAAGAAAATCGGTTCAGCCGTTTCGAATTCTATAGGTAACGGATACACACACACATACACACACATACACATACACACACAAACATAGTTCCATTTATAAATAAGTTTAGATTGTAGGAAGCATTACAATTTAAAGCTCTACTCTGTATCGAGCACTCTTTATAAAAGTAAATGCTTGAACAATGAGCTTAAAATCTACGCGTTCTATCACTTTCTTACATTATATATATATATATATATATATATATATATATATATATATATATATATAATGAAAATAAGTTGCATGTTTTTATAAATCCATTGGTAATAGCTTATTTCGCGGAGTTCTTACAAACCGCTCATCAGACAAAATTTTTCACAACAATGAATTGGTTGGATTTATTACTGGAGTCTGTATTTTTATCCCAAGCGATAAGCTGACCTTGGCCTGAACTGTTGGTTGGCCATTCTCGAATACATGACAGTAACTTTAGGGGTCGTATTTTCACTAGAAGAATTGAATTCTTTCATGTGTAGTGTAAAGTCACGAGATGTTAAAATGAAGGGAATTCAACCGTTTTCTTTGAACTTTTTATTATGTATGTTCGTCCGTTTCAGTATAATTTCCATAAGTAAAGGTGAGATTGGGAAAAATCCGAGTCGCAAATTGATATTTTGATAGCACTGGATAGCGGCGTTCTCGAGAACTTTTCTTCTGAATAAATTGTTTACTCTTTTTATTAGTGTGACATTTTTTAAATCGAAATTGTGGTTGAATTTATTTCTGTGAATCACTAATTCATTTGTAAGATTATTATTAGTGATGTCTCTTTTGTGTTCATATATATATATTCTTCTGAATAAATTGTTTATATATATATATATATATATATATATATATATATATATATATATATATTTGATGAAATTATTTTTTAATCGTATGTAGGGTGTTTACTGCCAGAATAGATCCTGGATTATTCTAATATCCATCCCACATATCCCAGGGCTACTTTGCAGTTGCAAATAGTTTTTGTGGTGTACTTTGTCAATGGCTTTTGAATAATCTGTAAACACAAGTATGCACACTTCTGCATTCATATTGCTCTTCCTGATATTTTTCTGAGCATTAATATCGAATTCCTGTCTCCAATGTTTTAAACGAAGCCGCACTGTTCTATGTCCTACTCCAGCAGTAATCCTGCTGCACCCTCTGCTCGGATAAGTTTTGTGAGATGGTTCATTGGGTTGGTTTTATAATGGAGATCATTGTTGTTTGCACCTGCTCTCTTAGACAGCATTATAAAAATGGTTCTACTTACGTTGTCCTGTATAACACCAATCTTGTATATTTCACACACACAAACACACACACACATATATATGTGTGTGTGTGTGTGCGCGCGCGCGCGTGTGTGTGTGTGTGTGTGTGTGTGTGTGTGTGTGTGTGTGTGTGTGTGTGTGTGTGTGTGTGTGTGTGTGTATGGTCGCCTGGTCTAGTGGTTAGGACGTTGGCTTTCTGACCATGAAGCCCGCGTTCGAATCTCACCATTTGTCAGGAAGGTGACTTCTTGACGTTATCGGTCTAGGGGTGGGGATCTCAATGTACGGCACTTTTGTTTGAAAACCATACCACGGTTTGAACCAAGCCATTTGGGTGAAATTGGGTAAACGGTAAAGAGACGGTTCCACGCTCCTCAATAATCTTCAATCTCCCAATCAGAATCCTTGCTGCCGGATGTAGTTTTTCGTCATACCCAGGACTAGCAATTAAGAGATGTTTCCACGCTCCTCAAAATCTTCAGTTCCCCAATCAGAGACCTTGTTTCCGCATGTTTATAGTCATAACCAAGAGTAGAAATTAAGAGTTGGTTCCACGCCCCCCAATAATCTTAAATCTCCCAATCATCGGTCTTGCTATCGGGTGTAGTTTATCGTCATACCCAGGACTAGCAATTAAGAGTTGTTTCCACGCTCCTCAAAATCTCTAACCTCCAAATCTGATGAGCCTTTTTCTACTTGATTGGCAGTTAGGTCTCACCGTTTTATAGTTGAACAAGCAAGCGGCAACAGCCATTTCTTTTCTTGCACATCTGACCCGTGGAAATCTCATTTGATTTATTGCTTTCTTGCTATCTACAATCATCGAAATTGTAAATACATTGTAATCGCCATATGTCTTCCTGAAACCTACGCCATTATTGTGTTCTCCTCACTAAAGTATTCTCTTTTTTTTATCACTTGTTGTAATTCCTTTCTTTTTCTGTGGCATATACGCTTTCCTTGAGGTGAAATAATTAAAAGAAAAAAATGCAAAAAAATTAGGATTAATCTTTGTAAATGATGAATGTTAACAGGAATTGTAGCCGGTACGGCGAACTTTACATCCTCAATGTGAATATTTGTAAGGCAATGTCTCTTCACGAGATAGTCATTCATGGCTCTCCACAATGTCCTTGTCTTTATAATATGGAAACTCTTGAAGTTTCATGGAGAACGTGATGAAGTGCTTCCCCGTTGCTTTCTCCACGGTTCTGAATACAATGTTGTAATTCACCCTAGACTTGTCGCTACCCAAAACCGGAGAGTTCAGTCGGGTCGCTAATTAGTTGAAAGTAGAAGAAACGGGTGCATACATTCTGTAAGAGTATCAGCGTGAAGTGAATGCAACAGATTTGGTGTGAATTTAAGGTCGGTTCGAATATCAAACGTATATCACCAGAACTTAGCTCTCTGGTGCCCCTATATATGAACTTACTCGAGCAACATGATTAGCAACTAGGTCCCACCCTTTTACTGTGAAGCCAATAAAATGTAAACGCAAATTCTACTCTAATAGCTTCTTTTCTCGCACTTCCCAACTGTGGAATTCCCTTCCGTTTACTTGCTTCCCCGACAACTACAATCTCCAAGAATTTAAATGTAAAGTCAATAGTCATTTCCTATCTCACTAATATGCATCTTCTCTCTCATGCTCCTTTCTTCGTCTGCTCCACTCTCATCGGTATTCTCATCATTCTCTTGCCCACTTCCTGACACCCCCTATAACCTGTCACTCTTTCTCATAACTTTTCTCCTATGTAACCCCCTGCAAAACAGTGGCAGTAAAATACCTTGCTTGGGGCAATATGATTATAAATACAAGTAATCTCCTATCTCGATGACTTGCATTATCACTCTCCTGCTCCTTTCTTCGTCTGCTCCACTCTCATCAATATTCTCATCCTTCTCTTACCCGCTTCCTGACGCCCCCTATAACCTGTCACTCTTTCTCATAACTTTCATCCTATGTAACCCACTGTGCACCAGTGGCAGTAAACTGCCTTGCTTGGGCGTTATGATTATTTTTTTAAAAAAATAGCAATATAATAAATAAATTGTGTTTAATATTTTTGTTATCAATTCCGAAAAATAAAAAAAAATGACAAATCCATTTTCATATCTTTCGGTTTGGTTTGGTTTGGTTATTGGATTTTACGGCATGTCAACTCCTATTTGGGTCATTTTATGCCGAAGCTTTGTTTATTTAGGTATACAGGGTAGTTATTCTGTATAAAAGGTTGGGAGGGGGTTGTTCGGTTTTATAATCTGTTTTTTTTTTTTTGTTTGTTTTTTTTATAAACTGCTTTATCTTGTGATTGTTTCCTACATGTATGTGTGGGCATATATATGTATACACATATGTATACATTTACATATGCATACATATAAAATATTTGAAATTATTATATTTTGTTGAGGATCTTGAATTCTTTGAGAAAGTTGTATTTTTAAAAATTTCTTTTAGGCTATTTTCCATTTAAATATCTTTCAGGTTTATTAAAATTAAAAATTAAGATAATCGCTTTTTAAACATTAAATATTTCTAACAGAGTTAAAGCTGTATATAGTGATAGCGGCGTCAAGGGAATAAACATCACTTAAAAAGAAAAAATACAGGTACGATGATTAAACATTTTAATTGCCTGGGAAAAAACGTGTACGATGGTTAAACATTTTACATACCTGGGAAAAAACGTGTACGATGGTTAAACATTTTACATACCTGAGAAAAATAAACGCGTACGATGGTTAAACATTTTACATACCTAGGGAAAAACTACAGGTACGATGGTTACAAATTTTACATATCTGGGACAAAATTACTGATAGAATGATTAAACTTTTTTAATTACGGGTACGATGGCTAAACATTTTTCATACCTGAGAAAAACAATTACGGGTACGATGGCCAAACATTTTGCATACCTAAGAAAAAAATTACTGTTACAATGGCAAAATATTTTGATTACCTGGGAAAAAATTGAGTACGATGGTTAAACATTTTACATAACTGAGAAAAAAATACGGGTACGATGGTTAAAGATTTTACACAGCTGAGAAAAAAGTTACGGGTACGATTGTTAAACAAACTACTTTACTTGGAAAACAATTACGGGTACGATGGTTAAACATTTTACATACCTGGGAAAAAGATTACGGGTACGATGGTAAAACATTTTATATATATGGGAAAAAATTATAGGTACGATGGTTAAACATTTTACAAGCCTCGGAAAAAAATTACGGGTACGATGGATAAACATTTTACATAAATGGAAAGAAAATAACGGGTACGATGACTAAACATTTTATATACCAGGGAAAAAATTACGAGTACGATGGTTAGATATTTTATATACATAGGAAAACAATTACGGGTACGATGGTTAAACATTTTACATACCTGGGAAAAAAATTAATGTTACAATGGCTAAACATTTTACATACCTGTGAAAAACATTACGGGTAAGATGTTTAAACATTTTACATACTTGAGCAAATAATTACGGGTAAGATGGTTAAGCATTTTACATACCTGGGAAACAAATGACGGGTACAGTAGATAAACATTTTACATACTTGGTAAAAAACTACGCGTACAATGGTTAAACATATTTTATACCTGAGAAAAAAATTACTTGTACGAGGGATAAACATTTTACATAAATGGAAAGAAAATAGCGGGTATGATGGTTAAACATTTCATATAGCAGGAAAAAGAAATTCGGGTACGATGGTTAGATATTTTCATACCTAGGAAAACAATTACGGGTATGATGGTTAAACATTTTACATATCTGTGAAAAAAATTACGGCAATGATGGTGAAACATTTAAATACCTGGGGGGAAAAATTACGGGTACAATGGTTAAACATTTTATATAACTGGAAAAAAACAGGTACGAGGATTAAACAATTTACATACCTGGGACAAACATTATGGGTACGATGGTTAAACATTTTATATACCTGGGGAAAAATGACGGAACGATGGTTAAACATTTTATATAGCTGGGAAAAAATGACGGAAAGATGGATAAACATTTTATATAGCTGGGAAAAAATGACGGAACGATGGTTAAACATTTTATATAGCTGGGAAAAAATGACGGAACGATGGTTAAACATTTTATATAACTGGGAAAAAATGACGGAACGATGGTTAAACATTTTATATAGCTGGGAAAAAATGACGGAACGATGGTTAAACATTTTATATAGCTGGGAAAAAATGACGGAACGATGGTTAAACATTTTACATACGTGGGAAAAAAAAGTTACAGGTACGATGGTAAAACATTTTATATATATGGGAAAAATTATGGGTACGATGGTTAAACATTTTACATGCCTAGGAAAAAAATATGAGTACGATGGTTAAACATTTTACATACCTGGGAAAAAAATTACGGGTACGATGGATAAACATTTTACATAAATTGAAAGAAAATAACGGGTACGATGGTTAAACATTTTATATACCTGGGAAAAAACTTACGGGTACGATGGATAGATACTTTACATGCCTAGGAAAAAAATTACGGGTACGATGGTTAAACATTTTACATACCTGGGAAAAAATGACGGATACGATGGTTAAACATTTTACATAGATGTGAAAAAACTACTGGTACAATTGCTAAGCATTTTGCATACCTGGGATAAAATTACTGGTACAATGGTTAACATTTTACATACCTGTGAAAATAATTACAGGTATGATGGTAAAACATTTTACATACCTTGGAAAATAATTACGGGTATAATGGTTAGACATTTTATATACCTGGGAAAAAACGCGTACGATAGTTAAACAATTTACATACCTGAGAAAAAAATTACGGGTACAATGATTAAACATTTTATATATATGAGAAAAAAATAACGTGTACGATGGTTAAACATTTTACATACCTGGGAAAAAATTCGGGTACGATGGTTACAAATTTTACATACCTGGGAGAAAATTACGGGTACGATGGTTAGACGTTTTACATACTAGAAAAAAAAAATTACGGCTACGATGGCTAAACATTTTGCATACCTAGGAAAAAAAATTACGGCTACGATGGCTAAACATTTTGCATACCTAGCAAAAAATTACGGGTATGATGGTTAAACAAACTACATACCTGGGAGATAATTACGAGTACGGTGGTTAAACATTTTACATACCTAGGAAAAAATATTACGGTTACGATGTTTAAGCATTTTACATACCTAGGAAAAAATTACGCATGCGATAGTTAAACATTTTACATACCTGAGAAAAACATTACGGGTACGATGGTTAAACATTTTACATACCTGGGAAATAAATTACGGGTACGATGGTAAAACATTTTACATACTTGGGAAAAAGTTACGGGTACATTGGTTGAACATTTTACATATCTGGGGAAAAAAACTTACGGGTACGAAGGTTAAACATTTTACATACCTGGAAAATGTTCTATCAGAAGACGGACAGAGTGACACTGAGATCCGAAGACGTAGTGGAATGGCCAAAAGAGCCTTCCAAAAGCTAATCAGGGTATTAAAAGCAGGAAAATTTCGCTGAAACCAACGAATACT
>JBBBDQ010000642.1:2772500-2805000 GCA_037127315.1 Ascarosepion bandense | reverse complement strand
TTGATAATGGCTTCGAACACTTTGCCAAAGATCGGAAGAAGGCTGATAGGGCGGTAATTTGCAGGGTCAGAGGATTCTCCATTGTTTTTAAATATAGGAACTACAGAGGAAGATTTCCAACAGGCAGGAATGTAGGAAGCAGATAGGCAGAGGTTGTAGAGCTTAGAAAGGACAGAGGAGAGTTCAGGGGCACATTTCTTTAAGACTATGGTTGGGATTCCGTCACCACCGCTCGCTTTGTGAGGGTCAAGTTTTAAGATTATCTTAGAGACAAGTGAAGGTGTAATGTGGACATATATCGGGTACAGGAATAATTCATGGTTGTTTATTCAAATTTAGTTTAAACAAAAAATTGAAACAATTAAAAATACTTCTCCGTTGTTGTTTACGACTTACTCCCATTGTTTAATCAGTTTTTCAATTCCTCTGCAATAAGGATCTTTCAACCTTGATTCAAAGAATTCATTCAATCAAGCCATTAATTCAACATCATTATTAAACGCTACACCGTGCAAAGCGTTCGAAACGCTCCAAAGAGATTAAAATCCGACCGCATTTTTCAACAATATGGAAGATGAGGCAGTATTACTTCGCATTCGTGGCCTTTGGGCGTATTGGCGACGTGAGGACGGGCGTTGTCGCGTTGCTGAAGAACTCCATTTTGTCTATTCGATCTTTTTTTGCTCAATTGCTTCGTTGAGGTGGTGCAGTTGTTAAACATGGAAATTCACACCTAGTGTTTGATTGCGCCCAAGAAGTTCCTAATGGATTGTGCCTTCCCAGTACCACACGCAACATGGTCTTTCGAGGATAGGGGTTTTGTTTTGGTTGCAGAATCGCTTGTTTTGGGGTGGGGAAAGCCATTCTTCCCGCTGGTTCATATTGATGTGAAGGCAGCATGTTCCATCGCCACTGACAACGCGATAAAGAAAACGATGTTTTTTGTGACCAGGCGTTAAGCAATGTTGAGATAGCAATCCGGCGACGATTGTGTTGCGTCGAATGTGTGGCTTTCAAGCGGCGAGATTTTCAACATTTCCTATCGAGTGAAGGTAGCTTAACACAATTTGTTTTTTTTTTTGGTTTTTTTTTTGGTTTGTTTGTTTTTTTGTTTTTGTTTTTTTTTTGTTTTTTGTTTTTTGTTTTTTATCAAAATCCATTTGCTTCCCTAATTATTTGGTTGTTGGCCGTGGATTTCATTTGATCGATCGGTGTGTGTGATCAAAATTACCATTTTTGAAGAGCGAAATTCAACGGCGGGTGTTACCTTCAGTTATTATTCCTTCTTTGTGCACAGCAGAAATCTCCCGAATAGCTTCGCCGGCATTAGATCCTCCATTAAATGCGAAAAGCAAATGGAGTCTAAAATTTTCAGCTTTGTACATTAGATATTCCATTTTAATGATCGAAAAATTCTCAAAAATCAATAAAATTAAAAAATCAAAACATCATCTTGCCGAGCAAAAACTTATCTTTCAAATAAAATGAAACTTTTTGCTAATGCATATTATCTGTGCGTCCATTTTTGAATTTGTGTGTTATAGTAGCAAATAATAACCGACGAACTGTGCTGCTAAAAAATACTGTAAATTTTTTTTTCTACTTCAGATCTAACGGAATGGAATTTTTTTATCTGTTGTAATGTCATGGTCATCAATCACGTGTTAAAGCATGAAAAAGACTGTTCTTTATACAAACAGTTTAGAACATTACTCCAGTATTCATAGCTGATTCTATTAATTGACGGATTAAGTGTTTTAATGAATATTGCCTCGAGAATCTGTAGTTTGCTTTTGTTTTTTGGGGGGGTTTTGGGGTTTTTTTTTTGTTTTTTGTCTTTTTTGCTGTAGGATAGTTATCTCACACCCCTGAAGATGATCTCAGAAAGAGATTGAAAGTACTTGGGTACCTTGAGAAATGAATGATAATAACATCTGTCAACGTTACAACTCAGGACATCTTTCAATTATAATACGCCAAAGATTATCCGTGAGTATGCACGGATTTTATTAAAAACTAGCAGTATAGCCCGGCGTTGCTCGGGTGTAATGAAAGTTTTAAAATTAATCCATGGTCCTGGAGCTCAGAATCTTTGGACGTTGGCACGAAAGACTAAAAAGCAATAGTTGTTTCCAGTTAAAGCGAAACCGTAGACTAAAAGAAAAATGAATGGATGTAAGTCAAATTTTCATTTCCTAGTATCTATATCAAATAAGTCTTTTCGTCGTAAACTGAATTTTGAAGGCTAAATAAGTCCTCTGAGTAAATGGTATGATGGCTGAGACAAAGAACTACAATTATACCTACTTAGAGCCAAACCCGAAGCAAAAACTAAAATAAAAGGGCTGAAAAAATACAGACATACAGGCAGATAAACAGACACACAGACAAACATCTTGCCTTTTATATAGATATATTATCAATTTTCTGCACTATTGTAAGAACTGTAACCTTGAAACTTCTGAATATCGTTTCTTATGTCTTGTCTATGAGTGTATCAAATTTGATTAAAATCGGAGCACTCCTTCTATAACCCGATTATCGATTTTCGATATTTATCGTTGGTACCTCGACACAAAACCTAGCTAAGAACACTCGCAGACACTTATAGTACAACTGTGTAACTTTTTAAGGAAATCGGTTTAGCCGTTTCGGAGTCTATAGGTAACGGACACACACAAAGACACACACAGACAGACAAAGTTCCATTTATAAATAAGTTTAGATAAGCAGACACTCTCTTTGCAATTTATTTAATCTGACATGTCTAAAAGAACATTTGCTGCCTAAATACACACACACAGACACATACACACACACACACACACACACACACACACACATATATATATATATATATATATATAAGTGAATAAAGAACGAAGAAAATATTAACAACGTTCAAAACATTAATTTAAAACAGTGCTCAATATAGAAATAGAGCTACGAATATTTATGTTTTATGTTAGGGTTAATTACTACGTTGAGATCAAAAGATTTAAAAACTCTACGAATTAATTTTCTAAGTCTATCAATCTTACCACCAGTGGATTTATTTACTATCATGAGTCCGTCATCTCTATAAAGTCCTATATTTTTTATATCGATTTCTTTATACGACATGAAGCTGTACAGGAGAAATAATCCGACTAAATCCGAAGACTTTGCAAAATCCAGAGCACCCATAGATAAATCAAAATTATCCGCTGCGTTTTTAGTCCATTGTTTTGAATAATTCCTATGTTTGTGTATGTGATTTCATCAATTAAAAATGCCAAAAGTTTTAGTTTATACTATATAACAACGAATGTATCTATCTACAATTCATTTCCGGTCAAATGTTTGACATTTCTATATCTTTTGCGTTTCTATTGTCGTCTAGCCAACACTTTCTTTCCCCCGTGCATTTTCTCACTTTTTCCTTTTTGTGTATCTGTCTATATTTCACCTCTTACCTGAATTTGGGTCTATTTCTCTCTGAGCCGTTATCATTGGCTCTCTTCTCTTAGCTCTTACTTTCTCTCCTGTTTTCCTCTTTGCTTTTTTCTTTCTCTCCTGTTTTCCTCTTTGTTTTTTTTTCTCTCCTGTTTTCCTCTTTGCTTTTTTTTTCTCTCCTGTTTTCCTCTTTGTTTTTTTCTCTCCTGTTTTCCTCTTTGCTTTTTTTTTTCTCTCATGTTTTCTTCTTTGCTTTTTTTTTCTCTCCTGTTTTCTTCTTTGCTTTTTTCTTTCTCTCCTGTTTTCTTCTTTGCTTTTTTTTTCTCTCATGTTTTCTTCTTTGCTTTTTTTTTCTCTCCTGTTTTCCTCTTTGCTTTTTTTTTTCTCTCCTGTTTTCCTCTTTGTTTTTTTTCTCTCCTGTTTTCCTCTTTGCTTTTTTTTTTCTCATATTTTCTTCTTTGCTTTTTTTTCTCTCCTGTTTTCTTCTTTGCTTTTTTTCTTTCTCTCCTGTTTTTTTCTTTGCTTTTTTTTTTCTCTGCCTTTTTTTTCTTTCTTTTTTTTCTCTCCTGTTTTCTTCTTTGCTTTTTTTCTCTGTTTTCTTCTTTCTTTTTTTTCTTTTTCCTGCTTTTTTTATCTCTCCTGTTTTCCTCTTTGCTTTTTTTTCTCTCCTGTTTTCCTCTTTGCTTTTTTTTCTCTCCTGTTTTCTTCTTTGCTTTTTTTTCTCTCCTGTTTTCCTCTTTGCTTTTTATTTCCCCTGGGTCCACTTTTTTTTATTTTCTGTATAACGCTTTTTATTTCCTCTGTATCACTCTCTTTTTCTCTTTTTCTTTTCCCCTTCTTTTGTTTTTCCTCTTTTTTTTTATTCCCCCTTTTTTGTTTCCTTTATCCTCCTTTTTTGATTTTCCCCTTTCTTTTTTGGTTTCCCATCTTTTCTATCCTCTTTACCTCGTACGAAATTTATTTTCAAAAATAAAGAGTAAGTGAGATTTTTTAATTTTCTTTTTCAAAAATAAAGATTGTTGCCAATCATTATTAACTACCTGATGAGTCATTGTTCTTTCGATGTCGAAACAAAATGTACACTTTTGTAGTAAACTATAATTTGTACATGTTCTAAACTATAATATATATATACACACACACTACGACCATAAGTTTGGGACCACCCAATTTTTTTTTCACAAACTTTATAAAATTTCATTTTTAGTAGAATCAAATTTACCGACTTTGTATTTTTTGTTATTCTTATGTAGATGTAAAAAAAAAAAAGTATTCTTTTCAACTTTAAAGTAAACATTTACTCAGTTTGCTACTTGACTCCTCTTATTGTGATCAAGTTTTTGCCGAAAATTCAGATTTATTCAGATATAATTACGGTATGATTTATTTTTGTAAACCATATTTCTACGGTATAAATGGCAAGGAAGAAACAGATTAGCATTGAAAAAAGAACTCAGGTTGAAATTCTTTCGAAAGAAGGATATTCTGAACGTGTTATAGCTAAAAAATTAAGCCTATCAAAAAATTGCCTACAACGACTCGTGGTGGTTTCTTTGATGAATAGAAAATATGAATTAACTTTAATTAAATCTGAAATTACTCTATGTTAATTTTGGTTTTAATTATTGTACAATTGTCAGCAGGAATGAAATATATCTATATTTATTCTTCTAAGACATAAAATTAATTATTTCTTTCTCTTAGAGAATAAATCTAAGTGGTCCCAAATTTATGGTCCACAGTGAATAAATATATATATATATATATATATATATATATATATATACATATATATATATATATTGTCATCCGCAGACAGATCTGTTTCGCTGTATCACAGCTCATCAGTACGGTTAGACTCCGATTGCTATATAATTAAATTTGAAATTTGAATATATATAATTAAATTTGAAATTATTGGCCAAATATATATATATATATATATATATATATATATATTTGGGCAACAACCTTTCTTTCAAGTATATCTCGTTGAAAAATATATATATGTGTGTGTGTGTGTGTGTGTGTGTGTGTGTGTGTGTGTGTGTGTGTTAAAAAATGGATTAAATTTGGTATATTTTAAATTTACATGTTTAAACGTCATTTTTATGGATACTCATATCTGAGTAGATGCTCTGGGTTTTTTTTTTCTTTTAAAAAATCCATTTGCTCCACCAATTCTCTTGTTGACGTGTATTTTTCGTGAAGAAGTTTATTGATTCACACATAATGAAGCTCAATTGGTCGACCGTTGAGTGATCCATGTTTGAGGTTAAAATTCTTGTTTTAAAGTGCGAAAACCAACCGTATTTTGACTCATTGCTCCTTTTCCACACGCAGCCCAAATTTCGCGCGCAGCTTCGACGGTCATTAATTGCCAAAACAAATGGCGTCTAAAATGCACAGCTTTGTCTAATTGACATTCCATTTTAACTGAAAATGGGGAAAAAATCAATAAAATATCGAAACTGTTTTGTAGAGCAAATATTATAATTATTTCAGAAAAAAAATAAAAATAAGAAAACTTTTTGTAACCATGTCTTGAACAATGTCGAGCGAGCCAACTGGCTGCGATTAAGAAGCGTTGAACGTGGATTTTCGTGACGAATGTTTATTCATTCGCAAATTCATTTGATTGATCATTGTGTCATCCATCTTTGACGTCCAAATTGAGTTTGAGTTTTGTTTCACGGCATATCAACCTCTGTGGGTTATTTAATACCAAAAAGGTGAAGTTTGAAGTTACTTTTTTTAATGCTCGGTTATAGTGAGAAGTGATTTAGTCAGATTTTGATAAAAAAAAAATATTTTTTATTCTTTTTATATTTAAGAAAACTGAAAATGACTTCTAGTTTTGTATTCAAAAGTCTTTTTCTGAGAATATTTGTTTCCTTTAAAAATGTGTTGTGGTAAAAAATTTTTCTTCAAAAATGTATTGTTGGTAATATTTTTCCTTCAAAAATGTGTATTTTTCTATAAAAGTCTATTTTTATGTGTATATTTCTATAAAAGTCTATTTTTATTCTTTCATAGTGTTTTGATCCCAATTTGGGGAGGGTAACTATTTGCCCATAGCTGGGACCCTAACAGGTGCTACCACTCCGGGTCAGGGTGAAACTGGGAACAACAGCTATTAAGAGGTGGTTCCATGCTCCTCACAACCTCCCGATCTTGCTGCTGGATGTAGTTTAACTTCATACCCAGGACATGACGTCAAAATTACCGCTTTAAAAGTGCGAAAACCAACGGCGGGTGGCACTTTAACTCATCGCTCATTTTTCACACACAGCACAAATTTCACAAGCAGCTTCGGCTTGTAAAATTTGTGAAAATTTTATATTTGTAAAATGTAAAATTTGTGAAAATTTTATATTTGTAAAATGTAAAATTTGTGAAAATTTTATATTTGTAAAATGTAAAATTTGTGAAAATTTTATATTTGTAAAATGTAAAATTTGTGAAAATTTTATATTTGTAAAATGTAAAATATGTGAAAATTTTATATTTGTAAAATGTAAAATTTGTGAAAATTTTATATTTGTAAAATGTAAAATTTGTGAAAATTTGTGAAATTTTACATTTAATCGAGGTTTTAATCTCGATTAAATGTAAAAGGCAAATGGCTTCGAAAATGCACAACTTTGTCCAGATAGCACTCCATATTAACGCACTTAGAATCAATAAAATTAAAACATCGAAACAAACGATCTTGTAGAAGATGATTTTTATTCAAAACTGTATCGTTTCTTTACACGTACTATAAAGGGAGGGCGCCAAAAAGATCCTTTTTTTTAATCATTTCACCCCAAGCAAAGCATTCCACTGCCACTATTGCGCTTGGGGCTACATGGGGGAAGGTAAATAGGAAGAGTGGTTAGATATAGGAAATATCAAAAGGGGAGTGATAGATAGTTGGGTGGGTGGGAAGAGTGTTTGAAAGAATGGAAGCGAGTTAGTTTGTTAGGAGGTGTCTATTGACCTTACATTTAAACTCCTGGAGATTGTAGCCGTCGGGGAAGCAGTCTTGTGGAAGAGAATTCCACAGTCGGGAAGTGCGAGAAAAGAAACTGTTGGAGTAGAAATAAGTTCTGTTATTGCTGTGGCATCTTGTATCCATTAATTCCAACTCTTCTTATTAGTAACGGTATCGTTTTTCCACGTAGGTGGGTGTACTGAAAAGTTCATAGTCTGACTATAGAGAAATGATTCTAGATTTATGAATACTTACTTGCACGCATTACTTTCAACTCTTCGTAGCTGCGTAGTCTATTTTCACGTACGAGCGTTCGAATTCCATTTGCATTCACTTACGCGCAAATACCCTTGAGAAAGGTACTAATCCACATCTCTCCAGTTATGGGTTAAATAATAGGACTGATTGGGTTCTATAGCCTTGGCTGGCAACCAGTCTACCGCAGAAAGCAATGGCAACCTACTGCGGGATAATCTTCTGCCCAGTCAGTCATGTCTCTTTCAAGACATGATCGCCCAAGCGTGTATGCACTTGACTGACTGACTGATCAGAGTGGGCTGAGTCTAGTGGTGTGATGCTACAGCAGAAATATCTTGTATGCATTTATTTAAACTCTTCTTATTAAAAAACGTTATTGAGTCTTTTTACTTACCTTTGAGTCCGACATAAATGTTATGCTGTCTATAAATGACTGACGCTGAAGACGTGACGTATTGCATGCATTAATTTCAGCTCTTGGTATTACTTATTAATAACTGTATCGTTTCTTCCGATTTACGGCGGTGACCAGATCACACGCTGACTATAACTGGGTGGTGTTGGAACTGTAAAATCTTACAGGAATTAATTTCAACTTATCTTCATAATAACTGTATCGTTTATTTCCACGTACGATGTGTGGGCGAATGCAAAGATCCTACGCTGGCTATTAATGGGTTTTGCTAATACAATGGTAACTTATATGCATTCATTTTATATATTCGTATTAATAATGGCATTTGGGGGGGACCCACCTATGAGAGTGAGCTGAAAAGTTCATAGGCTGATTATAACGGTCAGTCAGTCAATTAAGAGCCTAATCTGTTAAAGAACCTAATCTGTAAGGGCCATACGTGATAGACGCTTGAGCGATCATGTCTCAAAAGAGACATGACTGACTGGGCATAATATTACCCCGCAGCAGGTTGCCATTACTTTCTGCGGTAGACTGGTTGCCGACCAAGGCTATAGAAACCAATCTCTCCTATTATTTGACTCATAGCTAGAGGGAAAAGATATGTATTATATTATTAAGTAGTAATTAGTGGGGGATCAGTTTATTACTTCATAAGAATAGAAAACCGATCTCCCACTTTATGCCCAGTAGATTCCTTAATCATGTTTCCAACTATTATATTCAGTCACTCGGTTAAGGGCCAGACGTGATAGACACTTGTGCGATCATATCTCGAAAACGACATCACTGACTGGGCAGATGATTAGCCCGCAGTTGGTTGCCATTACTTTCTGCGGTAGACTGGTTGCCAGCCAAGGCTATAGAACCCAAACTGTACCTGTTATTCAACCCATAACTGGAGTGAAGAAACGGATTAATACCTTTCCCAACGGTATTTGCGAGTAAGTGAATGCAACGAATTCAACTGGAATTCGAACTCGGCTCCCCGATTATGAAGTTATGATGCTTGAACTGTGAATGCTTGCATGCATTAATTTCAACACAGCTGGTCTGCCAAGTCGGTATCGATCACATTACAGATTCTCCGTTGTATTTTGTCAAGAACCCCAAGAAGAATAGCAGGGGCACCCGACCAGATGTGGCAGCAGTATTCAATACACGGGCGGATGGTTGATTTATATATGTGCAGGATAGATTCAGACAGAAAAAACATCAGGAACCTGCACAGAGAACCGACTTTCATAGCAGCGGAATTAGCAATGGATTCGATGTAGTCATTCCACTTGAGGTCCGCTGAGAGTGTGAGGACAAGGAGGAGTAGCGTTTTACTTTCTGGGCAGCAAGCCTGTTATCTGTTATCCATTGTTTATTTCCTCGTACGAACGTTTACTGCAATGTTCATAGACTAACTATGAAGAAGTCATGTTAAAGCGGTGAAATCTTTCATGTATAAATTTCAACTCGCCTTCATAGAAAATTCATAGACTGACTATGAAGTGATTCTAGAGAAGTTAAATCTTGCCGGTATTAATTTCAACTCTTCTTATTAAATACAGTATTGTTTCTTTCCACGTGCAAGGCTGGCCTCTAAAACTCCTAGACTTATAATGAAGGATTGATGCTAAAGTTGTAAAATCTTCCTGGAATTAATTTCAAATTTATTTTATTAATATCTGCCTTGTTTATTTCCAGGTGCGAGTGTGGGCTGAAAAGTTTATAGGCTGAGGATGTAAGATTGATACTAGAGTGTGAATTATTGCGAGTATTATTTGCAACTATTCTTAAGAATAACGGCATTTTTTAAATTTTTTTCTTTGGTATGATGGTGTGCTGAAAGGTTCATAGGCTGGGTATATAGGATTGATACTAGAGTATGAATTATTTTCAACTATTCTGATTAATAACGGCATTTTTGTGCGTTGTGGTACAGTGGATATCCACTCGGAACAACAAACCGGGGTGCCGAGTTCGAATTCCAGTTGAATTCCTTGTATTCACTTACGCACAAATACCTTGGGAAAGGTATTAATTCGTCTCTTGCCTCCAGTTATAGGTTAAATAATAGGATAGATTGGGTTCTATAGCCTTGGCTGGCAATCAATCTACCGCAGAGAGTAATGGCAACCTACTGCGGGATAATCTTCTGTCTCGTCAGTCATGTCTCTTTCAAGATATGATCGCCCAAATCGTGTATCACGTATGGCACTTAACTGACTGACTGAATATAATGGTTGGAAACATGATTAAGGCATCTATGGACATAAAGTGGGGGATCGGTTTTCTGTTGTTATAAAGTAATAAACTGATACCCCATTAATTACTACTTAATAGTATAATACATATCTTCTCCCTCTAGCTATGAGTCAAATAACAGGACAGATTGGGTTCTATAGCCTTGGCTGGCAACCAGTCTACCGCAGAAAATAATGTCAATCTACTGCGGGATAATCTTCTGCCCAGTCACTCATATCTCTTTCGAGACATAATCGCCAGTATGTTATATATCGCCGTACGACGACAAACAACGAGAACACGCATATATAAAAATATAAGGTTATATTTTTATTCCTGACGACGAACCCGTGTGGAACAGAGAATGGAAGAGTGAGAGCGCACATAGAATGGGTCGACGGGAGTGTAGTCTTGCCTGTGGTGTCTCTCTGCTTCCACTGGCCGTTCTCTGCTGGCGAATCCGTGTGTCGAGGTCTTTTTATAGTCTTCTAGAACCGGGACTTTTCCTTCCGGTTTTGCCTCGCCCACGCAACGCCCACGTAATTCCAAGAGACACATGTTCTGTTTGCCTCCGTAGTCATTTCCGCCGCTGTCGGAAATAAGGTCAAACGAGCCCGACTCATAACCCTGCGACATCCGCTCCAGGCCCCGACAGGATGTATTTCTCAAACACCTGTCTTGTCGTTCGCCGACCCCTTCACCGACGGGAAACACCATCGATTGCATCAACCTTCCTCGGGTGGGGCCAGATTGCTATATTAAACTCCTCGCTCTCCCATTTTCCAAAATGTTCACCTAAGACCATTTTAAGCGCAACACCCTCACACACCCCCTATGCCACACAAGCCCGACAATTGTACAAAACATGTGCACGCCGAAACAACAAAACAACAAAAAAAAAAATATAGGGGAGCCTACATCGGCAACCCAACAATGTTCGTGTCCATTCTCGACTCTGTCCATACGCGTAGACGCCTCGATGCACGACCATATGATCATAGGCGGTAACCGCGCCCCAGTTTCTAAACTGACATCGAGTAAATGACCTTTGACCAACACCATGCGTGTTTCCGCTCGAGTTTATTGTTACACATGTAACTTCATTTAATTTAATTTAATTTCAAACATACTATGTTTGAACACAGAAAAACTGCCATTATCTGCAGTACATATCATTCATAGTCTGACCGAGAAATGTTCAATAGAAAACAAAGAAAATTACCCTGATTCCAACGTTAATCCGCATGCAATTTACTTGTGGAGGATTAGAGGTTTCATCTATCTTAATTTAGTCTAAAAAAAATGGACCCGTGACTCGTAATTCCTTAGTTTGTATCTTCCGCATGTTTTGCTATAAGGAAGGTGGCCTAACTATTTCACTTAAACTATCGTTAATCCTCCCACTGCTTTCTTTCCCAATCCTATAGCATATCAGCCAATAAGTCTACAATACTTTTTAGTTGTTCTTTCTTTTTGTTCCGATCAACTGTGGAATCTGCAGGTCTATCCGTGCTTTTTGCCCCAACAGACGTTTGCCTCATTTGGACATCTTCGCTGCTAGGTGATTCCCTAGAAAAACCCTGATCTACATGAGTAGATCCAGTCGTTTCACACTTTGAGCAATCATCCTCGAACGTGGATGAAACATTATTTATACCACCGATTCTATCATCATTATCAATATTTGACACGTTTTTATTCGCCATTTTACGTCGCGTCATGATGCGACGCTCCATTAATGGAACATCGGACTCATCGTCTGATTCCACACGTTGGTGTCGATTTTTGTGCACTGGAAAGTCGGTCTGTTCCGCTCCGGATTCGTCATCCGAATCACTGGATTCTACTGGAGCAGCCAATACAATCTTTCGTAACGGCCTATCGGAAGTAGGGATTTTCCATTCATCAATGGACGCTGCCCGAAGATGCTCAGCATGCGTCTTAATGACTGAGCCGGTTAACTGATCTCTAATTCTATAAGAGACCGGGTCAGTCTTTTCAACGATCACATAATATGGCCGCCAGCGCACATCTAACTTCCCTTTCTTTTGGTGATTCTTATAGTACACCAAATCACCAACCTCAAAAGTTGTATTTTTCGTCTTACCACGCGACTTATCTATCGCGGCTCTCCTCGCTTTTCTTATATTATTCCTAACTAAAGTGAAGCTACGATGCATTTCCTGTAGTGCAATTTGGTGATGCTCATCACCATAATATATGCGACGAGGCCTCAGTATATTGTCCAAGGGCAAAATAACATCCCTGTTGTAGAGCAAGTAATACGGTGAAAACTTAGTTCATAACTGCCATCTTTATTTCCCGATCCCTTAGACCTTTTATGAAAAATCCTAGAACTTGTTTTATCACAACTTCATTCCTCCCGTCAACCCCAACATATGCGCTCTCCGCTAGGCGTACTACTCTCTGCATGTAGTCCTGCACCCCCTCTGTTCTACCCTGCTTAATGTTCACTAATTCGACTAACCGTGCGTCGGGGTCTAAAACCAATCCGTAGTATTCCTTTAAAAAAGTTTTGATCTCCTTCCATGTGAGTTGTGGGTTATTAGAGATTAGTCTATATACATAGTGTCCAACAGCTCCCCTTGTTGTGAGAAGAGCTGCCTGACACTTGTCTTCTTCTGCCACGCGCACAACTTTAAAATACCTCTCCATATCCTCCAACCAAGCACTATAACCACCATCTTCTTTGCACGCTAATGGCTGTATATTCTTCAAAAAAAATTCTCCCCTTAAAGTGTTCGACACCGAACAAGCCACATTTCTCAATTCCAGGGTCAGACCTTGAACAAAATCGGCAAAAGTATGCTGTTCCATTTTTTTTAATTTTTTTTTAATTTTTATTTTTTTTTTAATTAGACTTATTATAAACTTATTATGAACAAGAGCAGAACACACACAACATCGAATCAAAAGTCACCTACCTTTCGTTGATGTCGTCTATGGTCGTCCGGTTGCTTTCTATTTTCGTCTTCTTTTTTCTTTTTCTTCCTCTATCTGGTGGTTTTAATTCCGTCGAATTTCAAATTGTCGCCGTGGTAACCAAGTTCGCATCTATCTGTTTTGTTGTTGTTGTTGTCTTAAAACAGCAAGTCACTAGGCACCAAATTGTGTATGTTATATATCGCCGTACGACGACAAACAACGAGAACACGCATATATAAAAATATAAGGTTATATTTTTATTCCTGACGACGAACCCGTGTGGAACAGAGAATGGAAGAGTGAGAGCGCACATAGAATGGGTCGACGGGAGTGTAGTCTTGCCTGTGGTGTCTCTCTGCTTCCACTGGCCGTTCTCTGCTGGCGAATCCGTGTGTCGAGGTCTTTTTATAGTCTTCTAGAACCGGGACTTTTCCTTCCGGTTTTGCCTCGCCCACGCAACGCCCACGTAATTCCAAGAGACACCATGTTCTGTTTGCCTCCGTAGTCATTTCCGCCGCTGTCGGAAATAAGGTCAAACGAGCCCGACTCATAACCCTGCGACATCCGCTCCAGGCCCCGACAGGATGTATTTCTCAAACACCTGTCTTGTCGTTCGCCGACCCCTTCACCGACGGGAAACACCATCGATTGCATCAACCTTCCTCGGGTGGGGCCAGATTGCTATATTACAAGAAGAGTGTATCACGTATGGCACTTAACTGACTGTGAGCTGAAAGTTCATAGGCTGAGTCTGTAGTATTGATATTAAAATGTTAATTATTGCGAGTATTAATTTAAACTATTCTTAAGGATAACGGCATTTTTTAGGTATGTTGGTGTGCTGAAAGGTTCATAGGCTGAGTATGTAGGATTGATACTAGAATGTGAATTATTGCGAGTATTGATTTCAATTATTCTTAATTATAACTGTGTTTATGTTTTCAGTTATGAGGGTTTGATGAAAGCCAGAAACCACATCCTAAACAGAGAACAAGGGATGAGCCTCTACACCTGTACAATAGACGTGGATGGAGTGTGAACCGGGCGATATTTCAGCACATTTTATTAATAACTGCGATTTTTCTTTACGATTTTCGGAGGTGGACTGAAAAGCTCATTGACTTTTGTTTTCTTTCATTTTATAAGCGTCTCGCCCAAAGCACGGCAATACTGCCACTGGTGCGCAGTGGGCTCCATGAGAGGAGAGCGAAGAGAAAAAGGAACAAGTGGCAGAGAGTGTCGGAGAATGGATAAGAGAAGGATGGAAATACTGGTGTGAAGAGAGTTACATAAGAGTAGAGCGAAAAGGGAAAAAACAAAATAATGGGGATGTCGCGAAAAGCCTAAAAGAAGAGTGGTAGTCAAAGTGATAAGAGATGGCAACTGGCACTGCATTTAAACTCTGGGAGATTGTAGCTATCAGGGAAGCAATATACAGACGAGAGTTCCACAGGTGGAAAGTGCGAGAAAAGAAGCCGGTAGGGTAGAAGTGACGGATACATTTGACTGTTTTGACAGTAAAAGGTTGGGACCTAGTTGCCAGTCTAGTAGCTGCAGTAAATTCGTGTAGAGAGGGCATCTAGGAGCTAAGATCGTCGAAGCAGACGCCGTGAAAATATTTGCAGAAGAGACAATGAGAAGGAAAGCCACATCACGTAGGCCAGATTACTTGCAGACTGTCTTTTTGATTTTGCCGAAAACTTCAAGATGAATAGCAGGGGTGCCCGTCCAGATATGAAATCAGTAATCAATGCAGGGAAAGGTGGTAGATTCGTATAAATGCAAGATAGATTCAGACAAGAAAAAACTTCCTGGCCCAACACAGTGACCCGACCTTTCTAGCAGTATATTTAGCTATTGATACAATGTAGTCGTCCCACTTGAGGTCGACTGAGTGAGTGAGGTCGAGGAGGCGCACTGTAGTGCTTTAAGGGAGAATAACGTGCTCCATGCTGATGGGGGAGAGGTTGCGTATGGTGTTTTAAGGATAGCAGCTTCATTTTGGAAGCATTAAAATGTACGAGCCATTTCTTACCCCAGTCAACCACAGATTGGAGATCCTTATCATGATCAGCATCGAGGTTTGTTAGCCTTGGTATATTTCTTATTGAAGTGGGAGTAAATGGTGATGCCTACATGGTATCTGATTACGTCAGAGAGATACTACAAAGGAGTAAGGCTAACTCTGCATTATTATTATTATTATATGAACCCGTCTAGTTAATAACTGCTTTTCTTCATTCCAGATATACGGATACCAAAGTGTTCAACGAAGTCTGTTCATAACGTTGGTCAGAAAGTAACCAACAGTAGATATGACGTCATCATCACGACGAACTGTTTCCCAGGCAATATTTTTTTCTTCTGGGATAATCAATAAGTCAAGTGCCATACGTGATACACGCTTTGGGCGATCACGTTTCTTTCGAGACATGACTGACTGGGAAGATGATTATCCCGCAGTAGAAACCAATCTGTCCTGTCATTTGACTCATAGCTAGAGAGATAAGATATGTATTAAGTAATAATTAGTGGGGGATCAGTTTATTATTTCATAACAACAAAAAACCGATCCCCCACTTTATGCCCAGTAGATTTCTTAATCATATTTCCAACTATTATATTCAGTCAGTCAGTTAAGTGCCATACGTGATACACGGTTGAGTGATCATGTCTCGAAAGTGACATGACTGACTGGGCAGAAGATTATCCCGCAGTAGGTTGTCATTGCTTTCTGCAGTAGACTGGTTGCCAGCCAAGGCTATAGAACCCAATATGTCTTGTTATTTAATCTATAACTGGAGGGGAGAGACGGATTAATACCTCTCTCAAGAGTATTTGTGCGTAAGTGAATGCAAAGAATTCAACTGGAATTCCAACTCGGAACCCCGATCTCCCGTTCCGAGTCAATATCCACTGCCCCACGACGCACATATCCTGTTGGATAATACACGATAATAAAAATAAAAAGAATATGGAAGTTATCAATTATTTCAAAGCCACAGTCACACATAGCAGTCATCGAAACCAATGGCTTGTGCTCACGAGCATTGTCCTGATTAAACAAGATCCCTTTCGTCAGTTTTCCAGAGCATTTGGATCTTATAGCCTTTTTAAAACTGCCTCGGAAAGTTGGCATATTATTCTCCATTTACAGTGTATCCCTTCAGAAGTTAGCCAATAGACACAATATCTTTTGCATTCCACAAAACTTGGGGCCATCTCATTCCATGTAGATTAAACGACATTGGCCTTCGTTGAATGAGGTGAGGATGAGTGCTTCTACTACATGTATTGTGTCTTTGCCCCTGGATTAAAGTGATGAACTTAACACTCATCTTGTGTTAGAAAACTTTCAAGGAAACCACCTGTATTTGCATCAAATAATGTCAGTTTCCCCGTGATGTGCTCAGTCAGTGCGCATATATCAGGTATCAGAAAATGTGGAACACACCAAGCAGAAACCTTCATCTCGACCAGTTCATTATTCTGAATATTCTTAAATCTCTACCTGAATATGCCAGTGGAATTTGCTATTTGATTTATTCTTAATCGCCTGTAATCCATCACCATGTCGTGACAACAATCAATGTTTTCCTCAGTGGTGGCTTTCGAATGACTTCCAGAGCTTAGATCAGCTTCAAGAGTCTTCCTTCCTCTCCTATATTCACTTTTGCACTGTTAATAAATCTGGGGCTTCATCTTCTAATGTAGCAATTATATCATCATGAACATCCTTCGTAGCTAAACTTTTTTTCTGACGACACTTAAAAACACCGCGATACAAATTTTTTTCCATGACACTATTTGTTCATATTTTTTAAGCATTTTTTGCACCTTCAGATGTCAATTTGTCTGGAAAAGAACAATGCAGTTCTTAAAAAGAAGAGTTGAAAATAATGCGTGCAAGACTTCAGAGATTTTGAATCATTCCTTCATAGTCTATGAGCATTTCAACCAACACTTGTATCTGGAAAGAAACAATGTCGTTATTAATTAGAATAGTTGAAATTAGTGCATGCAAGATTTCACAGCTCTAGCATCATACCTCATAGTCAACCTACCCAGATCAATCAGTTAGTTAAGTGCCATACGTGATACACGCTTAGGCAATCATGTCTCGAATGAGACATGACTGACAGAAAAGATTTTCCCGCATTAGGTTGCCATTACTTTCTGCAATAGAATTGTTACCAACCAAGACTACGGAAACCAATTTGTTCTGTTATTTAACCCATAGCTGAAGAAAAGACACAGGTTAATACTTTTCCCAAGATCATTTGTGCGTAAGTGGATGCAACGAATTCAACTGGAATTCGAACTCGGCTCTCAGATTCCTCGTCCCGAACCGATATCCACTGCACCAAAATGCACATCCAGGTACCTGGAAAGGAACAATGCACTTATTAATAAGAGTTGAAATTAATGCATGCAAGATTTTCCGACTCTAACATCTCTCCTACAGAGTCAACCTAAGGATTCTTCAGTTCACCGATGTACATTAAAAAAAAAAACAATGCATTTATTAATATGAAGAGTTGCAATAGATACACGCAAAATTCCTCATCTCTAGCATCGCCCCTTCATTATCGGCATATTGACTTTTCAACAGAAAATAAACAATGAAGGTCTTAATAATAGGAACTGAAATGAATGCATACAATATTTCACAATTCTAGTATCGTTCCTTCATAGCCAACCTATGTATTTTTCAGACCACCTTCCTAACTTGTTTGCATCAAATGTTCATCTGCACAGCCTTTTTCTATCTCTGGGAATTTCGGTACTTGACTGCATAATATTATCATAAAGTCTTACTTCTAATTTTTAATTTAATATATTAATATTAATATATTCGGTAACTGGAGATTCCATTTCATGCATTGATCAATTAACAATTATCGTTCGATAAATTCGTGCTTAGGAGCCTCTGAATCGTTTTATCAAGTCCGTCTCTATTTTCTCTCATGGAACAAAATCTTTAGAGTGCTTACAGCCATATCCTATCAAAACACCGGTTCTCGTAAGATCATCGACGTTAAGCAACGTCGATCTTGGTCAGTACCGTTTGGGAATACCAGGTGTTGTAAGCTTAGATGGGTGTTTGGCGTGATGGTTCAGAATTAAAAATCGGAGATCCGAGTTCTAATTCCATTCGGATTCGTTATATTCACTGATGTGGACATACCCTTGCGAAAAGTGATCCACCTCTTCTTCCCCCAGATATGGGTTAAGTAGTAAGACTTGTATCAGAAAAGCAGTTTTCCCAGTCAAATATTACAAAAGAATAAAAATAAAGATGAGATGTTTTTGAATTAAATAAATTGAATGGAAAGTATATTCAAAACAGAATTCCAATTACGAATTAAATTAATATTAATAATTAAAAATATTTAAAAATATATTTTATTTTAAAAAGATTAATTCAACATTATATTTTGAACAAGAGTAACTTTTACAAAATCATTTTTTAATAAAATCCACTGTCATTGCAATAACCCAATTATAAAAAATTATCCAGAAAATGTTATTTTCTACTAAAAGTATCACTAAATTAGTAAATTTCAATATTTTATTAACTATATTGACTTTTATTAACTTATTTTTTTTCAATTGGAGTAGATAGATCTATCTATCGCCCAGTTCACACTCCACCCATGTCTATTGAACAGGTTAAGAGGCTCATCCCTTGTTCACTCTTTAGGATGTGGTTTCTGGCTTTCTCTTTTCCAATTTTCTCACTTTTTTCTTTTTTTCAATTGGAGTAGATAGATCTATCTATCGCCCGGTTCACACTCCACCCATGTCTATTGAACAGGTTAAGAGGCTCATCCCTTGTTCCCTCTTTAGGATGTGGTTTCTGGCTTTCTCTTTTCCAATCTTCTCACTTGTTTCTTTTTTTCAATTGGAGTAGATAGATCTATCTATCGCCCGGTTTACACTCCACCTATGTCTATTGAACAGGTTAAGAGGCTCATCCCTTGTTCCCTGTTTAGGATGTGGTTTCCGACTTTATCTTTTCCAATCTTTTCACTATTACGTAGCCCCCTGCACATCAGTGGCGTTACCGCCTTGCTCGGTGTGATACGATTAAAAAAAAAAGAAGACTCAATGCAGTTATTAATAGGAAAAATTGAAAAGAATACATACAATATTTCACAACTCAAGAATCACTTCTTCATAGTCCTTCTACGTTCCTGAAAAGAATCTATGCAGTTATTAACAAAATGAATTGACATTAATGCATGCGTATTTGATTACTGATTAATTCCTAATTAATTATCACAATAACAATAATTAATTATTAATTAATGTTCATAACAACAATAATTATTATTCTTCTATGTGTCATGTCTCTTCAGGACATAAGCGATCATGGCCTTCCACGTCTCCCTATCCCTGGTAGCTCTTAGCACGCTTTCTCTTGTTACTCCCGTTCTGTTATGTTCAAGCCCTTCAAATATGTTATCCGCTGCTTTCCCTTGTCCCTCTTTCTCTCTATCTAACCTCTGAGTATCAGATTCCCCAAGCCTTCCTTCCTCATCGCATGTCCCAGGAACTTCAGCTGTCTTTTCCTGATGCTCAGTATTAATTTCCTTTTTGTTTCCATCCTTTCCAAGACCTCCTCATTGCTCACATGCTCGATCCATGATATCCGCAGCATCCTTCTGTAGAACTACATTTCAGCTGCTTCAAGTTTTTCCTTCATCTTTGATGATATTGTCCAGCATTCACTGCCATATTGAAGAACATGCATCACATAGCAATCCAGTACTCTCTTTTTTGTTTCTAGCGGAATTGTCCTGTTTCTTAATACTTTGCTAAACTTCTGGAATGCTTCCTTGTGCTTTTGGATCTCAGGAATATAAATGTATAAAAACAGCTGTGACCACAAAATGAGGGTTCAGTTTATATATTGATTGTAATATGGAATTGATCCCCCAGTTTATATCCAGTATGCTTCTGTAGAACCGCATTTCAGTTGTTTCAAGTTTTTCCTTCATCTTTGATGATATTGTCCAACATTCACTGCCATATTGAAGAACATGCATCACATAGCAATCCAGTACTCACTTTTTTGTTTCTAGCGAAATTTTCCTGTCTCTTAATACTCTGCTCAGCTTCTGGAATACGTCCTTGGCTATTCCAACTCGCCTTCGGATCTCAGTGTTACCCTTTCCGTCTTCCGTAAGAACACTTCCCATGTACTTGTTTGATTTTAGTATCCGCAGCTTGTAATTGTCATTTTCGGCTACTCTGTTTGCTGATGAACATACATTCGGTTTTCTTGTATTTTATTTGTAGTCCTTTTTTCTGACTTCCTTCATCTACCTTTTTCAGAAGATCTTGTAGCTTTCTTTCCGTGTCAGCTATCAACACTGTATCATCTGAGTATCTTATGTTGTTCAGATTGTGACCACCAATGATGAATCCTGGCATAACTTCTAGAGTCCTAAGAATAGTCGCGCTGTACAAGTTGAATAGATCCTGTGAAAAGACACATCCTTGTCTTACCTCCCTTTCTATCTTTGAATATCCGCTGAATTCGTTTTCTGCCCATATGCAGACGGTTTGCTGCCAGTAGAGATTCCTGATTACTCTAATGATTTTGCCAAATATGTCGAGGTTGCTGAGCATTTCTATCAATTCTTTCTTGGGTACTTTGTCGAACGACTTGCCACAGTTTACAAAACACCTTGAAAAGGACCTTCAATCCATAGCGGATTTAAGTAAGAAATGGCCCGTGAATTTTAATGCTTCCAAAACAAAATTGCTATCTATTAACCATCACAGACAATTGCTCCTACCCACCATTAGCATGGATCAGGCTAGTCTCTCTGAAAGTGAAACACTGCGCCTCCTCGGGTTAACTCTCACAACAGACATAAAATGGAATGACTATATTGAATCCATTGTTAAATCCGCTCCTAAGAAGGTCGGTTCTCTGTTCAGGGACAGGAAGTTTTTTCCGTCTGAAACAATTCTGCATATATACAAATCTACCATCCGAACATGCATTGAATACTGCTGCCATATCTGGTCGGTTGCTTCTGCTATCCATCTAAGGGTCCTTGACAAAATCCAACGGCGAATCTGTCATGTGATCGATCCCGACTTGGTAGCTAGAATACAGTCACTTTCTCACCGGAGCAATGTGGCTTCCTTGTGTCTCTTCTACAAACACTTTCACGGCTTCTGCTCAGATGAACTTAGCTCACTGGTACCCCTATATATGAGTTTACTCAAGCCGCAAGATTACCAACTAGGTCCCACCCTTTTACTGTGTAAACGCAAATTTTACTCCATCAGCTTCTTCTCTTGCACTTCCCGCCTGTGGAATTCTTTTCCGTTTACTTGCTTCCCCAACAGCTACAATCTTCAAGAATTTAAATGTAAAGTCAATAGCCATCTCCTATCTCACTAACCTGCATCCTCTCTCTCATGCTCCGTTCTTCGTTCACTCCACTCTCATCAGTATTCTTATCCTTCTCTTACCCTCTTCCTGACACCCCCTGTAACCTGTCACTCTTTCTCATAACTTTTCACTGCTCAACAGAGTCAGTAAAATGCCTTGCTTGTGGCAACACGATAGCATTCTAAGCATAAATATCGCATTCCTTGTGCCAGTGTCCTTGACGAAATCGCACTGCTGTTGTCATATTTCCGGTCTTATCCTTCTTTGTGGTCGATTCATCAGGATTCGGACAATGAGTTTCATTATATGGCTCATCAAACTGGTTGTTCTGTGGAGTTCGTATTCGATTGCGCTTAGCTTCTTAAGCAGAGCTATGAAAATTGATTTGCTTTGGTCATCTGGTGTTGCCCCATTATTGAAGATTTCATTTATTATTTCTGTAATTTTCTCACTGCCAAAATCTTTTAAGGCTGTCGGCATCTCTAGTACAATGACGTCTGATCAAGCTGCTTTGTTCCTATTCACTTTGGCCATTGCAGATTTCACTTCGGATTTAAGTATTTTCAGTCTGTCAGTATCTTTCTTTATTATCGGTTGCTCTCTCTTGTTGTTGAGGAGATCTTTTATATATTCATCTCATCGCTGGAGGATTTTCTTTTTCTCTAATATACTTGTGCCATCCTTGGATTTTATACATCCTGTTGAAGAGCATATTCTTTGTCTTGTCATTTTTCTTATTTCTTTATTCATTTCTTCTTTATTAGCCTTTCCCGATCTCTCTACTTCGGCGCATTCGTTATTAAACCATTCCTCTTTAGCCTGTCTACACTTGCTCCTTATTTTTGTTTTTGTTTTTTTTTTGTAGTTTCTTGTATTCATTTCCAAGTTTTGGCATAGTTTTCCGTCTTCTTTGAATTATGTCAAGAAACTCTTCAGTTTGCTGCCAGTAGTGGTTTTTGAAGACTCTAATGTCTTTTCCAAATATGTCGAGGTTGCTGTGCATTTCTTGTGGCGTACTTTGAAAACACAGGTAAACTTCCTTTTTCATTTGTATCGTCCTTTCTGATAGCATCCTATGCATAAATATAGCATTCCTTATTCCAGTGTCCTTGACAAAACCACTCTGTTGTTGTCCTATTTTCAGGTCTTATTCTTCTTCGTGGTCTATTCATCAGGATTAGGACAATGAGTTTCGTTATGTGTCTCATCAAACTGGTTGTTCGGTGGAGTTCGCATTCGATTGCGCCTGGCTTCTTAAGCAGAGCTATGAAAATTGATTTGCTTTGGTCAACTGGTATTAACCCACTGTTGTGTATTTTACTCATTATCTTTAAAGGCTGTCAGCATATCTACTACTACGTCTAGTCCAGCTGCTTTGTTCCTTTTCAGTTTGGCCATTGCAGCTTTTAATTCGGATTTTAGTATTTTGGGTCCGTCAGCATCTTTGTTTACTATCAATTGCTCTCTCTTGTCGTGGAAGAGCTCTTTTATATTCCTTTCCCATCGCCGGAGTATTTCCTCTTTCTCAAATATAATGTTCCATCCTAGGATTTTTACATCCTGTTGAAAAGCATGTTCTTTGTCTTGTTAATTCCCTTTATTTCTTTATGCATTTATCCTTTATTAGTCTTGCTCAATCTCTCTACTTCGGCACATTGGTTGTTGAGCCATTCCTCTTTAGCTAGTCTGCACTTGGGCCTTATTTCCTTTTGTAGTTTCTTGTATTCAGTTAAATGTCTTGGCATGGTTTTCCATCTCCTTTGCATCATGTAAAAAATCAGTTATCCACTCTTTTTTCTTCTGCATCTGATTTTTTCATTAATTGCAATTGCCAAAAACCTATTGAGTGTCAGTTATAAAAGAAATTTCTGACTCTATAGTTTACCTATGCTCTATTTCTACCATAGAAAATGTTGCAATATAATATTTTATATCAGCTGTACCAAAAATCCTTTTAAAACCCGCTATTATTTGCACACCTTTTCTTTTAATAATATTTAATAAGACTTACCGCAATAACACATCACTTTTTACATATTGTCTATTAAAAGATTAATTATTTTATTTATTTATTTTGCACTAATTATGTTATCGAGGAAGAATATATATATATATATATATATATATATATATGTGTGTGTGTGTGTGTGTGTGTGTGTGTGTGTGTGTGTGTGTGTGTGTGTATGTGTGTTATTTCTATTATAATAAAGACCGTTTTTTATTTCTTTGCATATATTTTGTAATCATTTTTAACGGAAGGGTTACATTCGTATATTTAATAAAATGCTTTAGAAAATAAGATTTTAAATAAAGTATTAGTTAAAGAGAAAGAAAGAAAATTATTTGATAAAATAATTAAATGCATAAAAATGTGTTATGCGGGAAGCAAGTGTCGATACCGACAAATGTGTTCGAACACGGAACATCTGAATGAATTGTGCTACTGGAATCACGAGACCATAAATATTTAATATATAATGCACTCAGACAGAAATCTGAGTGTGCTCTGTGTCGTGCATCAGCACGAACACATGCTTTGTCGGACTCTCTGTCTTCGGTCGGAGAGTAATAATCCAGCCGTGACCTCGCCGAAGGGTAGAGTCTCGTCTGGGGAACATTAATTTTTTGCCCGGGCTATATGGTTCGGATGGTCTACGGCAATATCGTGCTGAATGCATCGGTTCCCGTCCGATCATCGAAGTTAAGCAATATCGAGCCTGGTCAGTACTAAAATGGGTGACCATTTGAGAATACCAGGTGCTGTAAATGTAAGGACCATGAATGGTCCACCAGTTCTCCAGGCTTGGGGGTTGGGCGCAGGGCTAACAATCTTGCCCCGTAAAAAAACAGTTTGTTACAGAAACAGCAACAAAACGTTGCTGCCCTATGCACCATCGGCAGTGATGGATAAATGATGATGATAATGATGATATGGCTCGGATTCCCTACGTTAAAAAGGCCTTATATAGGGGAGGGGAGAGAGCTAGAGTCCAGTGGTTAGTAGATGAGTATTAACTTTGCATTTAAATTTCTGGAGTTTGTAGCCGTCAGGAAAGCAAGAATACGGGAGTAAGTTCCACAGGCGGGAAGTGCGAGAGAGGAAGCTGCAGGAGTAGAATTGTCGTCTGCATTTGGCTAACCTGACTGTGAATGGATGGGACCCAGTTGCCAGTCTGGTTGCACGGGTAAACACCTGTTGAGGAGGCATCAGTGACTTAAGTTCATCCGAGCAGAAGCCATGAAAGTATTTATAGAAGAGACAGAGGGAGGCCACATTTCGACGATGGGGAAGTGGCTGCAGTCGAGTCGCCAGATCAGTACCTATCACATTACAGACTCTCCTTTGGAGCTTGTCAAGAACACTGAGGAGAACAGCAGGGGCACCTGACCATAAATGGCAGCAGTACTCCATGCACGGACGGATGGTTGACTTGTATATGTGCAGGATGGATTCAGGTGGAAAAAACATCCTGGATCGACATAGTGACCCAATCTTCTTAGCAGTACTTGAGAGAATTATTCCAAGAGCATTATTTTCTATTATTCTAAGGATCCGTTCAGTCTGTTGACTTTACGGAAAGATATTGAAATATTATAACTCGCTAATAGCGAGTTACCAAACTAATGCTATAAAAAATGTAATCGAAACTTTAACATATAGAAATTAACGACTCCTACATTAGTGGATATCGGCTCGGAACGAGAAATCGGAGAGCCGAGTTCGAATTCCAGTTGAATTCCTTGCATTCATTTACGCACAAATACTCTTGGGAAAGGTATTAATCCGTCTCTTCTTTCCAGTTATGGGTTAAATAGCAAGACAGATTGGGTTCTATAGCTTTAGCTGGCAACCAATCTACCGCAGAAAGCAGTGGCAACCTACTGCGGGATAATCTTCTGCCCAGTAAGTCATGTCTCTTTCGAGACATGATCGCATAAGCGTGTTTCACGTATGGCACTTAACTGACTGAAATTTGCTTAATAAAAAAAAATAAAAATAAATAAAAGTGTTTAATGAAATGGTAATATTTGAAAGAAAGCGCTCCATTATTATCTAAATAAACCTTTTTTTAGCGACTGTGACTAGTTTAATGTGGCAGCCGGTTACCGGCCCTTAAATTTTTTCTGTTTTCATTTGTTAAATTAGAAATTAGCTAGTCAGTGTCTGCTGCTATCGTCGTCTGTGGTTGTTTGTTTGTTTGTTTGTTTTAGTTTTGTTTTTTTGTTTTTTTGTCTTATTTTTATTTTTTATTTTTTTTTTTTTTGCTAGAGCAGTGCTATGCGTTATTATAATCAAGTGTAATTATTGTCTCTCAATTGTAGAGGCGATTCTATAACGTAATATTAGGAAATGAGTGCTATTTCACTCAATTTTTAAAGTAGCTGGACTCTGTTTCACCAGGCCAAGTTACCATTTTCTTTAAAGAACAGAGAATATCAGGAAATTAGAGCATTTCTTCATATTTAAAGAAAGAGGGGAGAATATTTGGATGAGTGCGAAATTACTTTTATTTGAAACGTAGCTGCCTTATCTCGCTAGGCCTATCCGTTTCTCTAAGGAACAGAGAATATTCAGATGCGAGTGTTGTCTTATTCAATTTATAAATCTGGTTCTTTATTGTAAAGAAAATTTGTGACATTAAGTTTTTGAAATTATATTCAAGCCAGAAGACTTGATAATTCAATTTTTCCAGACGAAAAATTATTTACATTTTTATTTTGTGTGTGTGAAGAATCTGACACGAAGCGTCTCTTTTAATATTTGTTTTTTTTTAATATCTATCAACATTGTAACTTTCTGCTGTCATGAACTTTGCTCAAATCTAAGAGAGGAAATAAAAAATGAAAGAACCTATTGTTATCATTGGTAAACCGGTCAGAAAGCTTCTTTAACAGAAGAAAATGAAAAAAAAAAAAGAATATGAATTGTTAAAATATATTGATTTCTTTTGTTCGAAAATATGGTGTGTAGATTTTAATTATTCAGTTGCAAAAAAAGAAAACTTTTTCAGAACAGCATAATTTTTCTGCAGGTGTTCATATTGTATTTATTATTCTTTATATTTTGAAAATGCGAAAATTTCATTTCACATTTTCATTCTAACTTCTTTCGGTTACAAATTGTCAGCATATGGATCTGTATGTATTGGTCAATTAATTCTTATCTATATCTATAAAAGTGACGAGGGTGGACGTTGTGTAAGTATTTGTTTGTTTGATAGATTCGAATTAGCGTCTGCATTTTGCCGTCTAGCTCGACGGAAGTTGCGCTCAGATGTAGATCAAAATTTTAGAACGCTAATGACATCTTGAAATTTTTCAGAAAGCCAAAATTAAGAGTAGAAAAATATATATTATCATTTCACAAAGTCAGGGATCAGTTTATGTATTGATTATAATATAGAATCGATCACCCCACTTTATATTATCAAATCTATATATGTTGCACCTCCCGCATCCGTCCTAATCCAATAGAGACATTCTACATTGTTATCAATATTTATAAAAGTGACGAGGGTGGACGTTGTTTAAGTATTTGCTATGTAAATTCATCATATGTTTTTTATTCTTATTATTCCTTCAACTACCCGAGTGAAACCGGGCTAAACTGCTATCTATATCTATAAAAGTGACGAGGGTGGACGTTGTTTAAGTATTTGCTATGTAAATTCATCATATGTTTATTATTCTTATTATTCCTTCAACTACCCGAGTGAAACCGGGCTAAACTGCTATCTATATCTATAAAAGTGACGAGGGTGGACGTTGTTTAAGTATTTGCTATGTAAATTCATCATATGTTTTTTATTCTTATTATTCCTTCAACTACCCGAGTGAAACCGGGCTAAACTGCTAGTCTATATCTATAAAAGTGACGAGGGTGGACGTTGTTTAAGTATTTGCTATGTAAATTCATCATATGTTTTTTATTCTTATTATTCCTTCAACTACCCGAGTGAAACCGGGCTAAACTGCTATCTATATCTATAAAAGTGACGAGGGTGGACGTTGTTTAAGTATTTGCTATGTAAATTCATCATATGTTTTTTTATTCTTATTATTCCTTAAACTACCCGAGTGAAACCGGGATAAGCTGCTATATCTATAAAAGTGACGAAGGTGGACGTTGTATAAGTATTTGTCTGTTTGATCTAACGTCTGCATTTTGCCGTCTAGCTCGACGGAAGTTGCGCTCAGATGTAGATCCAAATTTTAGAACGCTAACGATATCTTGAAATTTTTCAGAAAGTCAAAATTAGAGGTAGAAAAATATATATTATCACCTCACAAAGTCAGGGATCAGTTTATGTATTGATTATAATATAGAATCAATCATCCCACTTTATATTATCTATATCTATATATGTTGCCCCTCCCCCTTCCACCCACCCTAATCCAATAGAGACATTCAACATCGTTATCTATATCTATAAAAGTGACGAGGGTGGGCGTTGTATACGTATTTGCTTTTTAAATTCATCATATCGTTTTTAATCTTATTATTCTTTAAACTACCCTATTGAAACAGGACTAAACTGCTATCTATATCTATAAAAGTAAGGAAGGTGGACGTTGTATAAGTATTTGCTATGTAAATTCATCATATGTTTTTTATTCTTATTATTCCTTAAACTCCCCGAGTGAAACCTGGTTAAACTGCTAGTCTTTATTTATAAAAGTGACGAAGGTGGTCGTTGTGTAAGTATTTGCTTTGTAAATTCATCATATAGTTTTTATTCTTATTATTCCTTAAACTACCTGAGTGAAGTCGGGTTAAACTGCTAGTTTTTTTAAATAAAATTGCATTTGTAAAAGTGATTTTTTCTCTCATTTTAACTGAGCTGCAGTACGAAGTTAACTAAGACACTTATACTGAACGGAAAATTTCGTACAAAGCGTCTCATTATTTATACAATGTTGAATATGAGTATTTAATGGAATTAAATGCTATTTTTATTTCTTCTTTTTTTCTTTTCTCTTTAATCGTTTGAATCACTGGTTTTAATCCCTGATGAGCAGAGGGCCACATAAGAGTAAAAAGATTATATAGGAGGAGAGTAAAGAGAAACATAAACCAGTTAGAAAGGAGCAAGAGAAGGATGGGGATACAGGTGTGATGTCAGTTTTTGCAACTGACATCGCACCTGTATCCCCATCCTGGAGAGAAAGGAAAAGATATACTGGGTGATGTAGAAAGAACTAGAATCAAGTGGTTAAGAGATGGGTATTGACATTGCATTTAAATTCCTCGAGGTTGTAGCTGTCAGGAAAGCAAGAATATGGAAGCGAGTTCCATAGGCGGGAAGTGCGAGAAAAGAAGCTATTGGAGTAAAATTGTCGTCTGCATTTGGTTGATCTAACTGTGAATGGGTGGGACCCAGTTGCCAGTCTGGTTACACGAGTAAACACCTGTGGCAGGGGAAACAGTGACTTAAGTTCGTCGGAGCAGAAGCCATGAAAATATTTTTAGAACAGAGGGAAGCCACATTCTGTCAGTGAGAAAGTGGCTGGAGTCGAACCACCAAGTCGGTACCTATCACATTACTGATTCTCATTTGGAGCCTGTCAAGAACACTGAGATGAACAGCGGGGGCGCCTGACCAAATATGTCAGCATTATTCTATGCACGAACGGATGGTTGATTTGTGTTCATGCAAGTAGGTGAGATTGATAGTGATTTTTGAAAGTTCAATGAATTATTTCACATTGCATATTTGATATTAAACATTTCTCAAAATGAATATGAATTTAGTAAGTGTAAGTAAATTGTAGTGTTTTTCTTTGAATGTAATGATTATTTTAAATAGTATTTCTATTTAGTCTTTTTCAAAATGGCTCCATCGCCGACTGGTAATCTTTTCTTCACTTGGATGTTTCCTGTTACAGTTAAGGCTTTGTCGATACTTTAACTCTTGTCTGAACTGATGATTCAAGTCTCTCATCTTCTTAATCATTCTGTCTCTCTTTCTCGTTGTCTCTTCCCAAAGGTACGTATTCCATCTAGTCTTCCTTCTAATTTTCTCTCTTATTTTGTCAAGATAGACAGATAGATAGATAGATAGATAGATAGATAGATAGATAGATAGATAGATATGAAAAAACTGAAAAAAAATAGATAGGTAGTTAGATAGATATGAAAAAACTGAAAAAAATAGATAGGTAGTTAGATAGATTGATATGAAAAAATAGATAGATAGATAGATAGATAGATAGATAGATAGATATGATAGAACAAAGACATAGATAGATAGATAGATAGATAGATAAATAGATAGATAGATAGATAGATAGATATGAACAGAGACTGAAATAGATACATAGATAGACATGAATAGAAACTAAAATAGATAGATAGATAGATAGATAGATAGATAGATAGATAATGAACAATAAAATAATTATATATCTAACTCAGTCTCTGTTCCTATCTATCTATCTATCTATCTATCTATCTATTTCAGTCTTTGTTCATATCTATCTATCTATTTATCTATCTATCTGTCTATATATATATATATATATATATATATATATATATATATATATATATATATTGTTTCTGTTCATATCTATCTATCTATCTATTTCAGTTTCTGTTCATATCTATCTATCTATCTATCTATCTATCTATCTATTTCAGTTTCTGTTCATATCTATCTATCTATCTATCTATCTATCTATCTATCTATCTATCTATCTATTCGCGGCTTGCTTGGTGTGAAATGATTCAAAAATAATATGCAAGTCGTGGACAGCAGAACTCACAAGAGAGATCCAAACTGGAAAGATGAAATACATCAGACGTCTATTTTTGTATTTTCTACATCGACCGAATCACCGATGTTGTGATGCACCGAAGAGTGAGCCGGAAGATAAACGACTATGAGGTTTTGTTGATCACCATAAAAATGAGGAAGCTGAAGTGGTACAGCTACAATCTCAAAAAATGTCCGTTCAGCGTCACCTGCCATCTTCTATCTTCTTGAACCCGGTCATTTTAATCCTTTCCTTAATACACTCCGTACCCAGTTATTGTAATAAAGGATTCGGTTCGAAATTCCTAGCACCTGAAGAAGGTCGAAGCGTACAACGACCGTAACATCGTACCAAGTCTTTTCCTTCACTGTAACCCACTGCACTCTGGTAGGGATTCTGCCTAGCTTGCGGTGAAATGATAAAAAAAAACGAAACCTGAGACATGACCCAAAGAGTTGTGAGTTCAATACCAGACTACAGCAGTGGTGAACAAGTAACTTATAGGGCTAGAGGGAGATAATTCATGACTACCAGACGAGGCATTCCTACGCAAAGAATGAAGTTTATATACCCCAGTGATTGTAATAAAGAGCTCGGTTCGAAATTCCTAGCACCTGAAGAAGACCGGAGCGTACAACGGTCGAAACGTCGTACAAATGGCAACAAAGATGAAGAAAATAGTGTGAATAATGTAAATACTGTAAAAAACGAAACATTTTAAAAAATAATATAGATTCAATAATTCAATGTATAACATCGGATGGTGATCTTTGTAAAAGTAACTTTAATATACAAAAACTAAAATAAATTAATTTTTAGGATCCGTTAATCTTCGAAATGAATAAATAGATAACAGCTTCTCAGATAGAAACGCTGAAAAAATAATCTGAGCAGAGAAGAGACTTTAATATTTTCTCGTTTTACACAGAGTTTATCAAACTTTTCTGAGGGTTTAGATGATGTTCGTAAAATTCCCCCCAGAGCGCTCGGTTAAAAATTTGAATTGTTTTCATTATAATGCGACCACAAAATTAAAATGTCCTTTCTTTCATCCTGAAAGTTTATCTGAGAATAAATTAGCCTATCTTAGTTTCTTTAAAGAATTCGAAAATTGTCTGCTAAGTATAAAGTAGGAAAAAAATTGTCTGCGAAGTGTCTTTGAGAATAATTATTTTTTAAAACCATCTAAAAGGATATACACGGGAAGTTATCTAAACTTATTTATAAATGGAACTTTGTCTCTGTGTGTGTGTGTGTGTGTGTGTGTGTGTGTGTGTGTGTGTGTGTGTGTGTGTGTGTGTCCGTTACCTATAGACTCCGAAACGGCTGAACCGATTTTCTTGAAAATTTGCACAGTTGTACTATAAGCGTCTGCGAGTGTTCTTAGCTAGGTTTTGTGTCGAGGTACCCCCGATAAATATCGATAATCGAAAAAATCGGGTTATAGAAGGAGTGGTCCGATTTTAATCAAATTTGATACACTCATAGACAAAGACATAAGAAACGATATTCAGAAGTTTCAAGGTTGCAGTTCTTACAATCGTGCAAAAAAATCGATAATATATATATATATATATATAAAAGGCAAGATGTTTGTGTATGTGTCTGTTCATCTGTCTGTATGTCCTTTATACAAATGAACAATTTTTTTCCCCGATAAATATCGAAAATTGATAATCGAAAAAATCGGGTTATACTTTGATCTCCCCTCTTAATGACAACATAAAAGTTTTGCTGATAAAACTTGTTTTTCTTTTGTTCAGGTCATTTTTTCTTCATACTATGCGACTTTTTCAGTAAATTCGTGAAGGTACCTAGATTTTAAGTTAGCATGGATTTCACAAGCTTGCAACAGAAAAAAAAAGAGAAAGAAACATTTTGTACTGGTTAGATAATTAATTAACCTATAGAAATTTTATAAATGTTTATATTTAATGTAGAAATTTATTTTTTCCGAATAGGTTAGGCGATCAGTAAACACAGGTCAGATTTATACAGTTATAAATTTTTTAAAGTGCTCGCGTGGTTTATGGACACCCTATCTAAACTTATTTATAAATGG
>JBBBDQ010000642.1:2727500-2770000 GCA_037127315.1 Ascarosepion bandense | reverse complement strand
TATCTCAGTCTTTGTTCATATCTATCTATCTATCTATCTATCTATCTATCTCAGTCTTTGTTCATATCTATCTATCTATCTATCTATCTATCTATCTCAGTCTTTGTTCACATCTATCTATCTATCTATCTATCTATCTCAGTCTTTGTTCATATCTATCTATCTATCTATCTATCTATCTATGTCAGTCTTTGTTCATATCTATCTATCTATCTATCTATCTATCTATCTATCTATCTCATCTCAGTCTTTGTTCATATCTATCTATCTATCTATCTATCTATCTATCTATCTATCTCATCTCAGTCTTTGTTCATATCTATCTATCTATCTATCTATCTATCTATCTATCTCAGTCTTTGTTCATATCTATCTATCTATCTATCTATCTATCTATCTATTTTCCTAATTAGTTTCAGTTTTCTTAAAGTTCATTTGTAGTCCTTTTTTGTCACTCTTCGCTGCCGATACCACCATTTACTTGCGCCTCGATAAGAAATCTACTGAGGCTGACAAAGCAAACCTCGCTGCTGATCTTGAAAAGGTCCATCTGTCTGTGGTGAACAGGGGTAAAAAATGACTCGTAAATTTTAATGCTTCCAAATCGATGCTTGTAACTACAATAGACAATCGCCCCTAACCCTTTCCCCATCAGTATAAACCAGGCTAGTCTCCCTGAAAGCAAAAAAGAATTATGCCTCCTCGACCTAACACTATCAGCCGACCTCATGTGGAATGACTGCATTGAATCCATAGCTAAATCTGCTGCTAGAGAGGTCGGTTCACTGTGTAGGGCCAGGAAGTTTTTCTCGTCTGAATTCATATTGCACATGTATAAATCTACCATCTGCACATGCATTGAATGTTGCTGTTACATCTGGGCGTGTGCTCCTCTCCGGCTTCTTGACAAAACCCAACGGAGAATCTACAATGTAACTAATCCCGACCTGCTAACTCAACTCCGGTCACTTTCTCACCGGCATCAAGTGGCTTCCATCTGTCTCTTCTACAAATACTTTCACAGCTTCTGCTCCGATGAGCTTAGCTCCCTGGTACCCCACCCCCGCATGATTTTAACGTGCTACTAGACTAACGACCAGGTCCCACTCTTTTACAGTGAAACCGATAAAATGTAACCGCAATTTCTACTCTAGCAGCTTTTTTCTCGCAATTCCCGCCCTGTGGAGTTCCCTTCCGTATACTTGCTTCCCTGACAGCAACAATCTCCAAGAATATAAATGCTATGTCAATTGTCATCTCATCGCATCTCTTCCATGACAACCCTTGCATCACGTTCTTCTCCCTACTCTACTCTCATGCAACTCTCTTCACATTAGTGTTCTCATCTTTCTCTTATCCATTCTCTGACACCCACTGTAACTTGTTCCTATTTCACATCACTCACCTCTTATGTAACCCCCTGCACACCAGTGGCAGTACTGCCTTGCTTGGGGTGGAATGATTATAAAAAAAAGCAAAAGAAAGCGAGAAGAGAGGACTAAACATAAACTTCAAGAGGCCTGAAGGTATGGCCATCAGCAAAAAGAAGACCCCAAAATTTCGACTACATATCGGATAAACTAAAATAAAACAAATAAAGAAATCTAAATATCTGAGAAGTGTTGTGACAGAGGCTGGAAAGTGCGTCATTGAGATCCAAAGACGCTCAGGCGCGGCGAAAGACGCATTTCAGAAGCTAAGCAGAGAACTGAAAGACAGGAAAATCTAATTAGAAACAAAGAAAAGAGGGCTGGATTGCTACGTGATATCTTTCCTTCTGTATGGAAGTGAATGCTGGACGATCTCATCAAGGATGAATGAGAGGCTTGAGGCAGCACAAATGTGGTTTTACAGAAGGATGCTGAGGATACCTTGGACAGAGAACGTGTGCAACGATAAGGTGTTGGAAAGTATTCAAACGCGAAGAAAACTCATACTAAATATCGGGAAGAAACAAATGAGGTTCCTGGGACACGTAATGAGGAAGGAGTGTCTGGAGAACTTAATGCTCACAGGTTGGATAAATGAAAGAAGAGACGGGGGAAAACATCGCAAGACGTACTTGTCAGGTCTGAGCAAATGAATGGCGGAGGGGTTTTTAGAAGAGACTAGCAGTATATCCCGGCGTTGCTCGGTTGTAATGAAAGCTTTAAAACTAATCCATGGTCCTGGAACTCAGACTCTTTGGACGTTGGCACGAAAGACTAAAAAACAATACTTGTTTCCAGTTAAAGCGAAACCGTAGACTGAAAGAAAAATGAATTGATGTAAGTCAAAAAGACAGTAAAACTTCTTTGGAAACAAAGAAAAGTACTGGATTGCTATTTGATATCCGTCCTTTTGTATCGAGGTGAATGTTGGACGATCTCATCAATAGTGAAGGAGGGGCATTAGGCAGTAGAAATGTGCTTCTACAGATGGATCTATTATACACTAAGCACGTGAGCAACGACGAGGTGTTGGAAAGGATGAAAACGAAAAGAAAACTGATATTTAACATCAGGAAGAGACAGATTATGTTCTTGGGACACGTCATGAGGAAGGAGGACCTGCAGAATTTAATACTCACAGGACGGATAGAAGGAAAGCGAGACAAGGGGAAGCTTGATAGGTCTCAGCAAATGGATGGCGGAGCGGGGTTTGGAAGAGATACCAAGAGATAAATTACTGAGAGCGACAAGAGACAGAGCCAAGTAGAAGTCCATGATCGCCTACGTCATGAAGGGATACAGTACATGAAGAATGAGGAAAATCGGCTTGGCGAACCTGATTCTTACGACGGATAGAGGAGAAGAAAGACAAGGGAAAGCAACGCATGACGTACTTTATGGACGTGAGCAAATGAATGGTGGAGCGGGGATTGAGTGAAGGAAGGTTGGTTCACTGTGTCGGGCCAGGAGGTTTATCTCGTCAAAATCCATATTGAACATTTATAAATTCGTCCGTGCATTGAATACTGTTGCCATATCTGGTCGGGTGCTCCGGCTATTCTTCTTGAGGTTCTCAGCAGAATCAATCTTGCACATTTATAAATCTACTATTCGTCCGTGCATTGAATACTGTTGCCATATCTGGTCGGGTGCTCCGGCTATTCTTCTTGAGGTTCTCAGCAGAATCAATCTTGCACATTTATAAATCTACTGTTCGTCCGTGCATATCTGGTCGGGTGCTCCTGCTATTTATCTTGAGGTTCTCGGCAAAATCTGAAAAAGGATCTGCAATATTATCGATCCTGACTTGGCAGCCCGATTTCACTTACTTTCTAATCGACGTGGTGTGGAGCCCTCTGTCTTTTCTACAAGTATTTTTCTGGAAACTGCTCTGACGGGATTTTTTTCTCGCACTTCCCGTTTTTGGAACTCCCTTCCATTCGCTTGCTTCCTTGATAGCTAACAATCTCCAGAATATTTAATGCAACTTCAATTGTCATCTTATATCTACTTCATTCTTATACATCTCACTCTCTCTCTCTTTCTCTCTCTCTCTTTCTCTCTCTCTCTTTCTCTCTCTCTCTCTCTCTGTGGGGGAGGTAAAATTATTTTAAAAAAATAAATTAATACATTTTTCTCTATTTTAGAATTTTTAATTATTTTTACCCAATTCTTTACGCGTTTTTTTTTGTACTGTATCTCAATTCTTGTTCCATTCTTTCATTTTCTACGTTTTCTTTTTCTTTTCTCACTAACTTAACACAACTTTCGTTGTTTTTATATTAATTCTTCTGGTTCTTTTTTTTATCGATTCCGTTGTTTGAGTGCTTACTGTACTTTCTCCTTGTTGCGTAGTCTGTAGTGTAGTTTAATCTCCTTTCATCATTTTTAGCCTCTTCTCGACGTTCTATAATTCGAGTCGTTCTTTATGCTATTTAAACTACATCTTGGCAGATTACTCACATTTCTTTTTCTCTCTTTAATATATTTTTCGCCTCTCCTTCGTTTAGCCTTGTCGTCTATCGCTTTTCCAAGGACAAACAATCACAGCGTCTCCGAAACGCTAACAAAACGAGAATAATAGGTCCTGAAGCGTAGATCGATAAGCAAAAAGAAAAAGCCTGGAAGAGGAAAGAGGAACTAATTACACAAGAAAATAGAACAGAAATCACCATCTAACGAATGGCGATTGGTAAAATTGATTGAAGGATTTAATTTGTTTTGTTTTGTTTTTTTTGTTTGTTTGTTGTTTTTTTTTTTTTTTGTTTTTTGTTTTTTTTTGCAGAGACGAATGAGAAGTACTGGAATCGAAATCGGGACAATAAGGTGAGATAATCAAAAACAGTCGTTCTGAAGAATGATTTGATTTATCCAGACAGGACGAAGGATTACTTATGCGTAATGTTGGGAGGTTGTGTAAAAGAAAATTGGAATCAAGATTTGGTTAATGTACCAGGCAGACCATCATGATTGAAACATTAACCAAAGAGAAGTAGAAAAAAAATGAAAGGAAAGATGAGGTCGAGTAGAAAAAGGGGAAGTAAAACCTGTGAAAAAAAAGGAAGTGCAAAGTAAATAGTATGAAAGAAGGAAAGAGGGATGTAATAACGAAGGAAGACTAAAGAAAGAAAGAAATGAAGAATGAAGTCAAGAAGGAAGGAAGGAAGGAAGGAAGGAAGGAAGGAAGGAAGGAAGGAAGGAAGGAAGAGTAAGTTAAAGAAGTTAGACCAAAGAAAGAGTAGGGCCGATAAAAGAAAGAATATAGTGATTAGGAAGGAAGGAAGGAAGGAAGGAAGGAAGGAAGGAAGGAAGGAAGGAAGGAGTTAAAGAAGTTAGACCAAAGAAAAAGTAAGGCCGATAAAAGAAAGAATATAGTGATTAGGAAGGAAGGAAGGAAGGAAGGAAGGAAGGAAGGAAGGAAGGAAGGAAGGAAGGAAGGAAGGAAAGTTAAAGAAGTTAGACCAAAGAAAGAGTAGGGCCGATAAAAGAAAGAATATAGTGATTAAGACCGAAGGAAGGAAGGAAGGAAGGAAGGAAGGAAGGAAGGAAGGAAGGAAGGAAGGAAGGAAGGTTAAAAGAAAAAACAATTGAAGAAAGAGAAAATCTATGGAGTAAGAGCGAAGGAAGAGAGAAACGAATGAAGGAAAGTGAAGACGCATGGCCAAAAAAAATGAAAGAAAGAAAAAAAAAGAAAGAAAGAAAAAAAAAGAAAGATAGAAAGGAAGGATGACCAAAAATAAAAAAGGAAGGTTAATATAAAGAGGAAAGGCTAAATCATTTCAACCCGAGCAAGTCAATAAAGCCACTATAATCTTAGGGTTTACTGGGTGTGAGAACAAAATCATGAAGTAGAGAGAACAACAAAAGAAAAGAAATTAATAAGACGGGATCTGATGTATATGGACTCTAGCACCTTTAAATGAACGAGTGAGTGGGACCTTGATAAAAGTGTAAAGTTCTCACCACTCAATCCAATTCCTGCTATTTATAACATGCTGTGCTATTGAAGACCCGGAAGTATTCGCAAGTTGGCTACTACTGGCGGCTGAGTCCAAAATTCTGGGAGGTAAATGCTGTTTAACTCTTTGATCCAAACGCTGGAATGTTCTATCTATGTAGTCGCATCCGCAACTACACTGAAATTGGTAAATTACAGAACTAATATGAAGTGGAGGTAAAACATCCTTACGAATGGAGGAAAGAATTTGCCGTGTAAAAAAATATTACACAAACATTGGCAGAAAAATAACATTTGCCAACAGATTGAGAAATACGCCTGGTTAAAACCTCACCATCTGTTCCAATGTAAGGTGGTCGTAAATAAATTGGACATTTTTAACTCCTTGTGACTTAACCTTATAAAAATTATCGATGACATGAGACATAACGAAATCCAAAATATCCAAAGAATATCAATTTTTGGAAAGTGTCATCTTAATAAATTCCATTTCACTGTGAAGAAAGGAACAGGAACAAATTTTTAAAGTTCTATAAGTCTCTCCTTGGGCTTCTTGACAAAATACAAAGGAGGATCTGTAACGTGGTTGATACTGACTTGGCAGACCGGCTGCAGCCACTCTCACACCGGCGTGATGTAGCTTCCCTGTGCCTCTTCTACAAGTACTTTCATGGCTTCTGCTCCGATGAGCTTAGATCACTGGTGCCGCCTAAGCACGAATTTACACGAGATACTAGATTAGCAACTAGGTCCCACCCTTTTACAGTTAAACAAATAAGATGTAACCGTAAATTCTACTCCAACAGCTTCTTTTCTCGCGCTTCCCGCCTGTGGAACTCCCTTCCACAAGTCTGCTTTCCCGACAGTTGCAATCTCCAGGTGTTTAAATGTAGGGTCAATAGACACCTCCTATCACACTAACTCCCAACTATTCTCACAACACTCTCATCTACCCAACCCTCATTCTCGGTATCCTCACCCGCCTATCACCCACCCTCTGTTATTTCCTATATTTAACCAGCCTTTCTCCACTCTACGTAGCCCCCTGCACAGTAGTGGCAGTGACATGCCTTGCTCGGGGTGAAACGCTTATAAAAAAAAAAAAAAAAAAAAAGTCAAAGATTTAATTAAATTAACTTTACGTTCGCGTGGGCAAAATGAATCCCAACGTATATATAATCCAGAAAAAGTATCCTTTCTAAATACTGAAGTCAAAAAGCCAGTACAATTCCTATGTACAAGAATGTCCAAAAAGGAAAGACAGCAATTTGACTCTTTCTCAACAGTAAATTGTAAGGACGGATGAACAGAATTTAAAAGAGTCAGGAAATTGTCGGCTTCGTCCTCATTATTAAAAAGACAAAAACTATCATCCACATATCGATGATACATTTTGACTTTCTTCACGGTGAAATGGACTTCATTAAGATGACACTTTCCAAAAATGGATATTCTTTGGATATTTTGGATTCCGTTATGTCTCATGTCATCGATAATGTTTATAAGGTTGAGTCACAAGGAGTTAAAAAATGTCCAATTTACTTACGACTAACTTACACTGGAACAGATGCTGAGCGAGGCAAATTTCTCAGTCTGTTGGCAAATGTTATTTTCCTGCCAATGTTCGTGTTATATTTTTTACACGGCAAATTCTTTCTTCCATTCGTAAGGATGTTTTACCTCCACTTCTTCTTAGTTCTGTTATTTACCAATTTCATTGTAGTTTCGGATGCGACTACATAGGTAGAAGACCCCAGCTTATGGATCAAAGAGTTAAACAGCATTTACCTCCCAGAATTTTGGACTCAGCCGCCAGTAGTAGCCAACTTGCGAATACTTCCGGGTCTTCAATAGCACAGCATGTAATAAACAGTAGGGATTGTGTGGTTGGATTGAGTGGTGAGAACTTTACAATTTTATCAAGGTCCCACTCTCTCTCTTTCATCTAAAGGTGCTAGAGTCCATATACCTCAGATCCCGAAGGCCTTTTCTCTGTAAGCAGAGAGAATGCCTTTTGGGTATGATTGTGTTGTAGTTTTCTTTAAATTTTTTTTTTCTCATCAATTCTCGTTTCATCTTTTAATCACGATTTCGAAAATCCCAGAAATTAAAAACTTGATAAGGTATGGGCGAAAATGGTTCTTTTTTTTTTTTGTCTTAGTTTTTAGTATGTCATCAAAAATCCTATTATTCCTGCTATTAAATATATATATATATATATATATATATATATATATATACTACCGGCCATAATTATTAGGCCACCCCAGTTTCAAAATAAAAATGATGTATTTCATATTATTTTTAGTATTTATTGACAAGTTTTAATTTTAAACGAAACTAGAATGGTTCTTTTGTTAATACTGCACAATAACATGTGCATCAAATGAACTGTTCTGGTGTCCAGTTTTTGTGCTCTCTTCCCTATGCTAGTCTCTTCTTATTATTGGCTGGCCGAAGAAAAGGCTTCCTGGCTGCCTTGTAAACTTTTGCAAAGTAATAATAACAAAAGAACCATTCTATTTTTCATTTAGAATCATCCACTTGGCAATAAATACTAAAAATAGTATGAAATGCATCATTTTTGTTTTAATGCGATGGCCTAATAATTATGGCCGGTAGTGTATATGTTTATTGAATAAAATACAACCGAAATGCTGTTTTCAGAAGTATATATATATATATATATGTATAGTTATTCAGCAACCACACATTACTTCGAAGTTGGTCTTTTGTAAACTGCAAAAGGATCATCTCTGGTCACGGTCCACCGATAATCCGCTAGAATTCATGGACTCCATTTGCCCTGATAACTTTTTTCTATTGTTGCAATGACTTGATGAAATCGTTCACCATGCACATCAATCAGGTCACCACTATTTTACAGGAAAATTCAAGATACGAGTCTACAAAATAGATCAACAATATTTTACAATCAAGATGTTTTGATGCCTTCAAAACGTCTGCCAACTGTTTTCTGCCATTTCTGCTCTTTAATTACACAAAACGTTGGTAGCCACTGCCTTGAAAGCTTTCCGTGAATTTATTTTTCCTTTTCACCATAGTAGGCTGTCAAAATTTCCATTCCAAAATAAGTTACGAATCTGGGTGTCAAAAAATGCAATGTTTTGTATTTGCTTCGCTTGTCTTGGGAAATATATTTTACAAAGGCTTGAATGCTGCCTTTGTTTTTGTTCATCGCCTTCACGTAATTGTTCAAAAGTCTAATCTTGAAGAGAAAATGTGGCAACCAAATTTTCTTTGATTCAAGACAACTAGCCGGGTGTAAATAATAGAATGGTATAAGCTGAAAGAAAGAAAGAAAGAAAGAAAGAAAGAAAGAAAGAAAGAAAGAAAGAACTTAATAAAGAAAGAAAGAAAGAACTTAATAAAGAAAGAAAGAAAGAAAGAACTGAAGAAAGAAAGAAAGAAAGAAAGAAAAAAGAAAAAAAGAAAAAAAGAAAAAAACTTAATAAAGAAAGAAAGAAAAAACTCAAGAAAGAAAGAAAGAACTTAATAAAGACAAAAGAAAGAACTTAAGAAAGAAAGAAAGAAAGAAAGAACTTAAGAAAGAAAGAAAGAAATGAAGTAAAGAAAGAAAGAAAGAAAGAAATGAAGAAAGAAAGAAAGAAAGAAATGAAGAAAGAAAGAAAGAAAGAAAGAAAGAAATGAAGAAAGAAAAAAGAAAGAAAGAAAAAAAGAACTTAATAAAGAAAGAAAGAAAAAAGAAAAAACTCAAGAAAGAAAGAAAGAACTTAATAAAGACAAAAGAAAGAACTTAAGAAAGAAAGAAAGAAAGAAAGAAAGAAAGAAAGAACTTAAGAAAGAAAGAAAGAAAGAAAGAACTTAAGAAAGAAAAAAAGAAATGAAGAAAGAAAGAAAGGAAAGAAAGAAAGAAAGAAAGAAAGAAAGGAAGAAAGAAAGAAAGAAAGAAGTTAATAAAGAAAGAACGAAAGAAAGAACTGAAGAAAGAAAGAAAGAAAGAAAGAACTTTAGAAAGAAAGAATTTAAGAAAGAAAGAATGAAAGAAAGAAAGAACTTAATAAAGAAAAAACGAAAGAAAGAACTTAATAAAGAAAGAAAGAAAGAAAGAAAGAACTTAAGAAAGAAAGAAAGAAAGAACTTAAGAAAGAAAGAAAGAAAGAAAGAACTTAAGAAAGAAAGAAAGAAAGAAAGAAAGAAAGAAAGAACTTAAGAAAGAAAGAAAGAAAGAACTTTAGAAAGAAAGAATTTAAGAAAGAAAGAAAGAAAGAAAGAAAGAAAGAAAGAAAGAAAGAAACTACTCGGCGGAAAAATAAAATAGAAAGAAAATAATAGAATAAGATAAGCTTAAAAGAAAGAACGAAAAAAGAAAATGTTACATTTTTAACATGACAAAATAAAACGGTAATGGAAAAATGACACACTCGCCGAGTATTGGAAATAACTAGGGAATTTATCATTGTGGAAACATGAGTACAGCGAACATTTTTGGATGTTGAATAACGATATGGTTACAGAGAGTCTGGCAAAGTCCTGCACGCCATGTTTGCTCACCTCTACCGGAAGTCACCGCGGTTCCCGGCCTTCCGGCTGGAGTCCGAAATGACCAAATTAAAACCGACTAAGACCAGTTTAAGACCAGTTTAGATTGGTTTTGAACCTATCCACCGCGGTGGATAGATAATATATTGACCAGTACCTGGGCGTAAGCGCTCTAGTTCCCCACATTAAAAAAGACCTTGTGTCAGATTTCTCTCAAGTGGGGGAGAAAGAGTAAATATCTCTCTACAGGAAGTCCCTTCTTCTTGTCTCCCAGCATGCATCTATTAACTGGGAAACGGGCTCCCTTGAATGGTCCAGGGGAGGTAACTTTTGACCCTTTTTAATGGTGATCCTAATACCTCCCTTTATTTTTTTTACAAGAAGACAATTAGCTGTAATGAGCATGCTTGGGGGATAATTCGTAGGTGCTTCACTTTAGTTCTATTCCGCTTTGGCCGGTTCTTTCTAGCTCTCGTTTATATTTGTCTGTTCGACAGGTGGTATAGCCGGTTTTGGTTGTTGTACAGTCTCTAGTCTCTCTGAACGGACTGCCTTGAATGGTCCAGGGGAGGTAACTTTTGATCCTTTTTATGGTGATCATAATAGAAAGAAAGAAAAAGAAAATGGAGATTAAAATTCAATAATAAAGAAAATACTATCTGTCGACAATTCTTACCTAAACATTGTAAAACTTCAGATGACAACGGCGGGAGCAAGGACTTTAGAAACCCTAAGGCTTTTCATTGGGTTTGGCATGCTGATCTTCAAAAGCCTAAGAGCCAGGGTGTCTCCGGTCGAATTTTCGATTTGATCTAATCTTTCTTCACAAATCGTGTGATAAAAGTCGATTTGATCGACAACACGCTTCTCGATCGTTTCACATTAACACGGGATCTATCCTTAGATCTACTGTTTCTTATCTTCATCAATGACCTCCTCGATGCCATCAGTTCCAAACTACAACTCCTGTCTCAAAAGTAAGTCTGATAAACTTATAGTGGATTATCCGTTCTAGTGAAACCTAGTTGTATGTTGAAACAGATTAACTGAATTTGGCTTCATTAGTAGATAGCCCGCTATAAGCTGTAAAAGGGGTTATAAAATAAGAAAATCAAATTGAGTACAGAAACAACATTCATATATACACAGATATCAATTAAGGTTTTTTTTACAAATAAAAGGAATGTCTTTTGAATGAGTTCAAATGATGTTAAAATGTTCAGAGCAATAAATGCTGAAAAGAGAGTTTTTGGGAATGTATGTGTGAGCCTTTGTCAGTTAGGAATGTCTATGATGTCCCCGCTCCTTTGGGTAAGTAACTCAGGGGACAGCGAAGAAGAAGGTGAGAGGGAAAGGCGAGGCGAGCATAGTGAATCGCTTGACGAGATCAAGGGATGTGCTAATTACGTTCGTGCTTTCTCAACTGGCGATGCTTTTTGTGTCGGCTTTTTATTTCGTCCTTGTGGGTCCCAGCAGGTCATTTGGGAATTCACACTCGTATTTAATTCTGGGCTTCCCATTGGAGGATAAATAAAATTCGCGTAGGCTTCGCGAACAGGAATTTGATATTTAATTAATTTTGGAGTTTCTGCCGGAACATATGCGTGGAGACGGGTGCGCAAAGACCAGTTTTGGTCATTTGCTTTCTGGTCCTGAGAGTGCAAACATCCGGTCTCTCGCTTTGCTCGGTATCACCACAAGCTAAAACCAGCATCTGATCTCGAAAATAACCTCCAATCAGTTGTTAATTGGTACAAGAATGTGATTGCACATTTTAACACTTCTATAACAAAACTACACTCTTTTTGCCCTCCATCAGCATGGCTGATGCTAACCTCCAAAAATATCTTTCTTGGACCTTCTAGGTCTCGCGTTTTCGACTGACATTAAGTGGAGTAATTATACTGAATCGATTCCAAGTGTGCGGCCATAAAAGCTCCCTGTGTTGTGCTAGACATTTTTTCTTGTCAGAATCCGTCTTACACGTTTTATTAATCTGCGATTTGTTCGTGTATTGAATACTTTTACTACATCTGGTCTGGTGATTCTGCTACATAACTCGAGATTATTGACAAAAATCTAAAGAAGGATCTGTGATTTTATCGGTGTTAACGTAGCATCTCAACTTCATTCACATTCTCATCGCCGTAACGTAGCGTCTCTTTGACTTTTCTATGAATATTTTCATGCCAACTGGAACCTCCTTGGTACCTTGACCGCGTGAATTTAGGTGTAGTACTAAATTGGCAACTAGGTCCCACCGTTTTACTGTTTAACTAACTATATGTAACCGTATGTTCTATTCTAATAGATTCTTTTCTCACAGTTTTCAACCCTCTTTCGATATCCTGCATCCCCATCATCTACGACCTTCAAATTGCCATTTTCTGTCTTCCTGAAGACTATTCTTTTATTGTTTTTTTCTATTCAATTATCGGTCCTGGGTATGACCTTAAACTGCATCCGGCAGCAAGGCCTCTGATTGGGAGGTTGTGAGGAGCATGGAGCCACCTCTTAATTGCTGTTGTTCCCAGGTCCACCCTGACCCGGAGTGGTAGCAAGGCCTATGATTGGGAGGTTGTGAGGAGCATGGAACCACCTCTTAATTGCTGTTGTTCCCAGCTCCACCCTGACACGGAGTGGTAGCAAGGCCTCTGATTGGGAGGTTGTGAGGAGCATGGAACCACCTCTTAATTGCTGTTGTTCCCAGGTCCACCCTGACCCTGAGTGGTAGCACCTGTTAGAGTCCCAGCTATGGGTAAATAGTTAACCCCCCAAACCGGGGTCAAAATACTATGAAGGTAGTTACCAACAAAACTTTTTTGAATGAAAAATATATTACCAACAAAACATTTTTGAATGAAAATTATATTACCAACAAAACACAGACTGACCCTTAAATGACCAAAATGGTTGATGGGTCGTTAAACTTAAACCAAACCAAAAATCTATTCACTTATACTTTTCCCAGTAGAAAGAAAAACAATAAAAACATACTTTCCCAGGATGTGCATTGTGGTGCAGTGGATATCGGCTTGGAACGAGAAACCGGGGTGCCGAGTTCGAATTCCAGTTGAATTCTTTGCATTCACTTAGGCGCAAATACCCTTAGGAAAGGTATTAATCTGTCTTTTCCCTCCAGTTATGGGTGAAAGATTGGGTTCTATAGCCTTGGTCGGCAACCACTCTATCGCAGAAAGTAATGGCAACCTACTGCGGGATGATCTGCCCAGTCAGTCATGTCGCTTTCGAGACATGATCGCCCAAGCGTGTTTCACGTATGTCACTTAACTGACGGACTGAATATAATAGTTGGAAACATGATTAAGGCATATACTGGGCATAAATTGGGGGATCAGTTTTATATTGTTATAAAGTAATAAACTGATCCCCCACTAATTACTACGTAATAATGTAATACATATATTCTCCCTCTAGCTATGAGTCAAATAACTGGACAGATTGGTTTCTATAGCCTTAGCTGGCAACTAGTCTACCTCAGAAAGCAATGGCAATCTACTGAGAGATGATCTTCTGCCCAGTCAGTCATGTCTCTTTCGAGACATGATCGCCGAAGCGTGTATCACTTAACTGACTGAATGCTTTTCCATTTTTTCACTTTTAGTAACCCTTTGCAATATCGTCTTGCTTGAGGACAAAAGAATTTCAAAATGCCAGCCGGAATGAAGAAAGAAGCGAACGAATAAGGTTATTTAACTATTTATATTGAAATCTTGACATAAAACATAAAACAAAATGTCTTCAATCTAGATTCTCCACGATCTTATAAAACACCCTTACCGGAAAATGTTGCCTCAAGAAAATGGAGACATTCAAGCAATACAAAACAAAGAATAATTTGAAGGGAGAAAATATCCAGATTTAAACTCTTTTCGGTTACTATCAGCAATAACTAAACGTAATTTTTTTTAATCATATCACTCCAAGCAAGCCGATAACGCTACTGATGCGCAGGGGGCTACGTAAGGGTAAAAAGAATGGGAAAGAGAAAGCCGGAAACCACATCCTAACCAGGAAACAAGGGATGAGCCTCTTCACCTGTTCAATAAACGTGGGTGGACTGTGAACCGGACGATAGTTTAGTCTATCTACTCCAATTGAAAAAAAAAATAAAGAAAGAAAAGAGTGAAAAGATTGGAAAAGAGAAAACCGGAAACCGCATCCTAAACAGGGAACAAGGGATGAGCCTCTTCACCTGTTCAATAGATGTGGGTGGAGTGTGAACCGGGCGATAGTTTAGTTTAGTCTATCTACTCCAATTAATCATCTGAGTTCGAAAGTTATGTTTTGAAAAATTGTAATTTTTTTAATATCGCCCTAAGTAAGGCATTTTACTGCCACTGTTTTGCAGGGGGTTACATAGGAGGAAAGTTATGAGAAAGAGTGACAGGTTATAGGGAGTGTCAGGAAGTGGGTAAGAGATTAAATTCTTGAAGATTGTAGCTGTCGGGGAAGCAAGTAAATGGAAGAGAATTCCACAGGCGAGAAATGAAGCTGCTGGAGTAGAATTTGCGTTTAAATTTTATTGATTTCACAGTTAAAGGGTGGGACCTAGTTGCTAATCTTGCGGCTCGAGTAAATTCATATATAGGGGCACCAGTAAGCTAAGTTCATCGGAGCAGAAGCCGTGAAAGTATTTGTAGAAGAGACACAGGGAAGCCACATTGCGCCGGTGAGAAAGTGACTGTATCTGATCTGCGATGTCGGGATCGATCACATTACAGATTTATCCGTTGGATTTTGTCAAGGACACCCAGGTGGATAAGAGGAGCACCCGACCAGATATGGCAGCAGTATTCAATGCGCTGTATATAATGTCACGTGAATGTGATGTTTGTTTGTTTGTTTGTTTTGTTTTTTAGTTTCTTTTTTTTTTAATCATTTCACCCCAAGCAAGGCATTCCACTGCCACTATTGCGCATGGGGCTACATAGGGGAAGAGAAAGGGTGGTTAGATATAGGAAATGTCAAAAGGAGGGTGATAGTTGGGTATGGATACGGAGGCTGGGTAGATGGGAAGAGTGTTTGAAAGAATGGAAGCGAGGTAGTGTGTTAGGAGGTGTCTATTGACCTTACATTTAAACTCCTGGAGATTGTAGCTGTAGGGGAAGCAATCATGTGGAAGGGAATTCCACAGCCGGGAAGTGCGAGAAAGGAAAATGTTGGAGTAGAAATTGCGGTTATATTTTATCGGCTTCACTGTAAAAGGGTGGGATCTAGTTGCTAATCTAGTATCTCGTGCAAATTCGTACCTAGCGGCCACCAGTGATCTAAGTTCATCGGAGCAGAAGCCGTGAAAGTATTTATAGAAGAGACACAGGGAAGCCACGTCGCGCCGGTGAGAGAGAGGCTGCAGGCGATCTGCCAAGTCGGTATCGATTACATTACAGACTCTCCGTTGTACTTTGTCGAGAAACCCGAGGGGAATAGCAGAGGCACCCGACCAGATGTGGCAGCAGTATTCAATACACGGGCGGAGGGTAGATTTATATATGTGCAGGATAGACGGGAAAAACTTCCGGGCCCTGCACAGAGAACCGACTTTCTTAGCAGCGGATTTAGCAATGGATTCGATATAGTCATTCCACTTGAGGTCCGCTGAGAGTGTGAGACCAAGGAGGCGTCGTGTTTTACTCTCTGGGAGGCAAGCTTAGTCCATGCTAATGGGAGGTAGGTGTGATTGTCTATAATGGTTTAGCGGTTTCTCTCCAAATTTCCTTCAGTCGTTTGTGGTCAAAATGATCTCTTAAAAATATAAACTAACGAAGAATACTATACAGAATCCATTGCTAGTTCAGCTGCTAAGAAAGTCGTTTCACTGTGTTATTTGGGACAAATTTTCTCTCCAGAATATATCATACATACATATCTACCAGTCTATTAAGCGTCCATGCTTAGAATATTGCTGCCACATTTGCCTTGATAAATTCCTACTATTTGCCTTGACAAAATCAAGAGAATCGGCAATATTATTAGTCCGGATCTGGCGGCCCGGTTTTTGTCACTTTTGCACCGCCGTAAGTTTGCCTTTGTATCATTTCTATAAATAATTTCATAGTAATTGTTCAAATGCGCTCATCTCTTTGGTACCTAAACTTTATGGCATCAAGATCTCATCAATTTACAGTTGATCCGTAAGTTCTGTGCTAAAAGTGTCTTTTCTCGCATTTCTTACTTTGGAACTCCCTTCCGGCTCCATACAGTCAACTTTAATCTGCAAAATTTAAATACAATGTTAATCGCTATCTACTGTCCTCCTGATTACTCTTTCCCCTTCCCAATCATTATTAATGTTTATGTTCTCAATTCTTCCACAACCTGTAACTCCTTGTGTCTTAGTGGCTTTACTACATTGCATGGGGTGACACCGATTAGAAAAACATATATATTTCAGTCCTAATTTTGTAATTAGTCTTGTAGGGATAAGAAAAGAATTAAAATCAACTCTCTTTATCACTCTTACAAAAATTCACAACGACGTGTTAAATCCTGCTTTTTTCCCAAATAGAAAAAGTATTGACCATCTGCTTAAAGAAAAAGTCGAAACCAGATTTCAAAAGTAGGTGTTAAAATGATTTTTGACCAATGGAAGCGACTTGCAAGACCAAAAAGGACTTCGCATGTAAGTGCAAAAAATCTAGATTACCATAAAAGGACTTCATCAGCGTCAGAGAGTCAGATGGGAGCCGCGAGACGAAACATTTAAAATGTAACTTCAACTTCAAGCGACTCGAACATTGTCCTCTTTCTCTTTCTCCTTATCTCTTTCAACAATTACTACTACGAACGTTTTGTACGAACTCTTGATAACTTTCTCATTGAGCATTAATTTCTACGAGTTCTTGTTATTCCTCCTTTTAATAAATTTCTATTTTAAAATGCAAAATGTATATTTTATTCTTACACTATTCCACACTATTGCTGACAAACAACCTTCTGATGAAAACATTCTGATAATAATTCTGATGATAATTCAGCATAAAACTTATAAGCTGTAGGGAGTTCGGTTAAGTCTGACACAAGGCCGAATTAAAGAAACATTAACCAGTTCCCTACGCTACAGTCTCAAAAAAAAACTCATGAAAACTAGTTATTCGTTTTTGTTTGGAAACTCTAAATGCAAAATAACTAGAAAGGGAAAAAAACTCATGAAAACTAGTTATTCGTTTTTGTTTGGAAACTCTTAATGCAAAATAACTAGAAAGCTTGACATCTCCAAGAGATCTCTGTTCGAAAAAAAGAAAGGTGGAATTCGGTACTATCTTTTTTTCTCTTTTTACGTACAAAAACAGTTTCTACTTTTTCCCTGTCCAATTTTTCTAATAAAACAATATTTTAAAAAGGACACAGAACAGTAATCAAAAATTTGGAAACACATCTGTAAAATTACCGAGGCCACATCATCAGTGATGTTACCCTAGGATCCGTTGGAGTTGCCGGTTTATCCAACATCAGGCTCCTTCACTGTTGATGGGAGATCAAATAACAACATATGACCACGCTACGAGCCGTTCAAAAATATGAATCGCAGAATTCAAATGGTTTTAAAAGAGATTTTGGAACCCTAAATAAATTTATATTCTGTAACATCTTCTCCGACAATTGCTTTTTATCATCGTCTGCTCCTTACATTTAATTTTTACCAAAAAGCAGAAGTTAATATGAAAAAAACTGTTTGATTGGGACTTCTACTTTACTGTTGAAAAATGGAGGATCTGAACATGATTAAACTCCACAGAAGTAGCATAAGTTCTAGGTGTAAAGGTTTGAATTGGAGAAACTAAAGTTCATCTGAAAATTTCTCACCGAAATAGCGAGGTTGCGTCTGTAGCAAAGAGGTTACCGAGCGGAAAATAAGTTATCCTTTGCAAGTCAACGTAAATGATTTTATCATTTGGCATAAACCCAGTCCTGTTATCCTACGAAATGGCTAAACAGACATCACCTTGTTTGTATAAAAAATCTGTTTTTTCAGGACAACATGGTGACTACTTTTTTGCGTTTGTTTTACACGAATTATATATCAGATTCAAAAACGAATCGATAACAAGATAATTTATTTCTACTTGGGGCCGGCAACCTGTCGCAAATCATTAAATAGTTTGAAATCTGCTTGCAGATCATGAATTATCTGAATCCCCTCATTGGGCATTTTTCCAATTTGTATAATGAGCTTACGTCGGGCTGGCTCTTTAGATGTTTCTTTAAAAGCGGTCGTGGGACGGATCTTTCAACTGCTGCTCTCTGAGGAATCAAATATTAAGCCTTTCTGAACAAGGACCATCAGGAGAATTAAAACGGTAGTTTCCCTTGCATATTCAGATCTTTTTTTTACCCTTACTAAAAATCTGTACACGAACATATTGGTACTCTTTTCAATTGTAGCTCCTGGGTATGACGTTAAACTACATCCAGCAGCAATGCCTCTGATTGGGAGGTTGTGAAAAGCATGGAACCACCTCTTCATTGCTGTTATTCCCAGGTTCACTCTGACCCGGGGTGGTAGCACCTGTTAGGGTCCGATCTATGGGTAAATAGTTTGACCTTCAAACTGATGTCAAAACACTATGAAAGTATAAAAACAGGCTTTTATAGAAAAATGTGTTTTTGAATTAAAAATATTACCAACAATACATTTTTGAAAGAAAAATATTGTTACCAAAAAATATTTTTGAAGAAAAAAAATAATAAAAATATTTTTCAACAAAATCTGACAAAATCAACCTCCTCACTATAATTGAACTTTTAAAAAAATATCTTAAAACCCTACCTTTTTTGGCATTAAATGACCCACAGAGTTGTTGATATGCCGTTAAACGAAACTCAAACTCAAACTCAACCGATCAAGGTTGATATACCATAAAAATCCAAACAATTTTTCTTAAAGTTTCTTTGTAGTCCTTTTTGTCACTCTCCACAGCTGCCTTCTGTAGGAGGTCTTGTAGTTTTCTTTCCGTGTCTGCAATCAGCACTGTATCATCTGCATACCTTATGTTGTTAAAGTTGTGGCCTCCAATAAAAATCCTGGCGTAGCATCTAGGGTCCGCAAAATATTCTCGCTGTGCAAGTTGAACAGATCCGGTGAAAAGAAGCATCCTTGTCTTACGCCTATTTCTATCTTTGTAAATCTGCTGAAATCGTTACCTGTCCGTATGCAGGTAGTCTGCTGCCAGTAGAGATTCGTGATATCTGGTCGAGTGCTCCTGCGCTTCATCTTGAGGTTCTGGACAAAATCCAAAGGAGGATCTGCAATATAATTGATCCTGACTTGGCAGCTCGTCTTTAGTCACTTTCTTACGGACGTTATGTGGCTTCCCTCTGTCTTTTCTACAAGTAGTTTCATGGCAACTGCTCTGAAGCCTTTTTATTTTTATTTTTTGAGACGCCGACCACATGTATTTACGCGTTCTGGACAAAATCCAAAGGAGGATCTGCAATATAATTGATCCTGACTTGGCAGCTCGCCTTTAGTCACTTTCTTACGGACGTTATGTGGCTTCCCTCTGTCTTTTCTACAAGTATTTTCATGGCAACTGCTCTGAAGCCATTTTAATTTTATTTTTTGATACTCCGACCACATGTATTTACACGTTCTGGACAAAATCCAAAGGAGGATCTGCAATATAATTGATCCTGACTTGGCAGCTCGCCTTTAGTCACTTTCTTACGGACGTTATGTGGCTTCCCTCTGTCTTTTCTACAAGTATTTTCATGGCAACTGCTCTGAAGCCTTTTTATTTGATATTTTTTGATACGCCAACCACATGTATTTACACGTGCTACTAGATTGGCATTATACTCCCACCGCTTTACTCGTTACATGTAACCACCTCTTTCACTATAAAACTTTCTTTTCTTGCACTTCTCGCTTGTAGAACCTCCTTCCATTTGAATGCTCCCCTAATAGGTACAATCTCAAAAAAATTTAAATGCAACGTCAACTGCCACCGTTTATCTACTAGGTTCACATCTATCTCTTATCTTTTCTTCGATATCTCCTGTACCTTTTTATATTCTCTCATTGTAACCTCCTGCGCACTAGTGACATTTTTGCCTTTCTTGAGCGTGAAATGATTATAAAAGTAGGTCCCAAAGGGCTACCCATTGTAAGACTATCCGTGTGAGTATAATTTTGTTGACGTGATTATTAATAGAATCTGTTTATGTATATGTTATTAATAGATTTTTCACAAATTATAATAAATTTAATTATAAGAGCAGGGAAGAGAATAGAAAATGATGATATATATATATATGTGTGTGTGTGTGTGTGTGTGTGTTTTGCATTTTGCGTGTAGACAAGACAAGCCTATTACTGTTAAAAATTGTCATTTGAATTAAGAAAATCTTATCGGAAAATAAAGCAGGTGAATATTTGCATGAAATAGAAAATGTTCTAAGAATCGATCTGAGGATAGTAAGTTTTTTAATGGTAAAATTATTGATCACTTGAAGGAAGGAAGGAAGGAAGGAAGGAAGGAAGGAAGGAACAGACTTAGATAGATAGATAGATAGATAGATAGATAGATAGATAGATAGATAGATAGATAGATAGATAGATATGAAAGGTTGAAATAGACAGACAGTGTTGTAACTTTAAAATGTTACAGAATTGGAAATATCCAAATCGGAGGTTGGAAAATGAAATAGTAATCTTTATAGCATCAACAAAGTTCAATAAACCCCATTTGCTTGAAGTAGTAACCACTGCTAGTGGTGAGCTGCTAGACAGCAATATGCCCACTCTCAATAGAGTCCAGCGTATGTATGAGGACTGAGACATAACTATTAATGTTGATAGATGCGTATATGATAGATAGAAGAAAGAAAGAAAGAAAGAAAGAAAGAATGAACGGGGATATTAAAAGAAAAGATAGATAGATAGATAGATAGATATGAAGAGATTGTGATAGATAGATAGATAGATCGATAGATAGATAGATAGATAGATAGATAGATAGGAAGGAAGGAAGGAAGGAAGGAAGGAAGGAAGGAAGGATAAGGTAGGAAGAAGGAAAGGTAAAAAGAAAAATTGGGTAAAGAAAGAAGGAAAGAAAGAAAGCCAAATTTTATTTTCATAAAAATTGTATCAAAAGGTTTATAGTAATTTAAATAGATTTTCATCCCATGTAAAAATAATTTCTACTTCTACCAGCTACCTAGCCTCTCCTCTCTCTTTTCTCTCTCTCTCTCTCTTCTCTCTCTCTCTTTCTCTCTCTCTCTCTCTTCTCTTTCTCTCTATTTTCTTTCTCCTCTCTCTCTTCTCTCTCTTTCTCTTTCTCTTTCTCTCTCTTTTATTTCTCCTCTCTCTCTCTTTCTCTCCTCTTTTGATTTCTGGATACGAACAGCAGGGAAACGTTTCTCTGGATTTCAGAAAAGAGCTATTCTGTAGTTATTCAATGTTTTCTTTCTCTGATATTAACATCATATTCAGTGAGAGAGAAAGAAAAGGGAGATAGAAGAGAGAGGTAGAAGATAGAGTGAGAGAAGAAAGAGAAGACAGAGGGAGGAGAAAGAAGAGGGGGAGATAGAAGAGAGAGAAGAGATAGAGAGACGAGAGATAGAGGAGAGAGAAAAGTGAGACGGTAAAAGAGAGAGAAAGAGAAGACAGCGAAAAGAGAGAGAATAAAGAGGTGAGAGAGAGAATAGAGGGGATAGAAGAGAGAGGAGAGAGAAATAGATGACAGAGAAAGGAGAAAGAGAAGAGAGTGAGGTAGAAGAGAGTGAAAAACGTGGTCCAGTCGATATAGACATTGGTTAATTCCAGTGACTTGACCCAAAGAGTTGTGAGTTCAATACCAGGCTACAGCAGTGGTAAACAAGTAACTTAGAGAGTCCAGTAAGAGAGAGATAACTCGTGACTACCAAAAGAGGCTTCGCGCAAGGAATGAGAATTATATACCCCAGTGATTGTAATAAAAGGGTACGGTTCGAACTTCCTAGCACCTGAAGAAGGCCGAAGCGTACAACAGCCGAGACGTCGTAAAATGGCAACAAAGATGAGAACAATAGTTCGAACAATGTAAATAGTGTAAAAATAATTTTATTCTCCAATTTTAGAGAAATTTCTTCTCATCTTGAAAATCAATTAAAATTAATACCAGCCATCTGAAAATAAGGTGATAGATAGATAGATAGATAGATAGATAGATAGATAGATAGATAGATAGATATGGAAGAACACACTTAGATAGATAGATAGATAGATAGATAGATAGATAGATAGATAGATAGATAGATAGATATGGACGAACACAGATAGATAGATAGATAGATAGATAGATAGATAGATAGATAGATAGATAGATAGATATGGACAAACACAGATAGATAGATAGATAGATAGATAGATAGATAGATAGATAGATAGATAGATACTAAAACAGACATCCATGTAATAAATATAAGTTTCTAAAAATATTAATTGTAGGTTTCTAAAAAATTTTAGTATTTATAAAAATCTGATATTGCAATGAAATATATCAGAAAATTCATTCTTATTCTAGATATACTTTTGCCAATATTTGTCAACGTTTTTAATTTGCCATACTTTTTCAGGTATAGGACTTGTTTGAGTGTGTTCTGCTGTAGAAAATATTGGCTCAAGTGAATTCCTTGCATTCGTTTCGCAAATACCCTTGGGAAAGATATTAATTGATATCTTCTTCTTCTAGCTATGGGTTGAATAGCAGGAGAGATTCGGTCCTATTATGATGTCCATGTTGCAGCCAGTTCGTACTCAAACACGATTTCATCGGCTGATCGTGAAATTGATCGTTTCGTCCCGAGTCTCATCTCGCCCCACGTTGTGTAGATTGATAGCAAGACTAGCTTGATCCAAATGGTCAACTGGAATTGATGATTTGGTTTGGTCCAGTCAGAATACAGTCACACGAAAAAATAACTTGAATAAAAGATAAGTATTTATGTACAATTCCTTGATACAGTAGTGTTAGTACTCACGCAGGTCTACATTCTCCATGCAATAACTATCGACCCTTCTCGATTGTCGTGACACGGTGTTTCGTGAACACGGTGTTTCGTGAACACGGTGTTTGTTGTCTTGGTTTGTAACGAGATTTTAAACAAGTTTTGAACAAGGTTTTAAGTCGGAGGTTTTTCTTCAATGCGGTGTATCTCATCAGGTGAAGAAAAGTGGTGTGCTCTCTCTCTCTCTCTCTCTCTCTGGTCTTACCTGTCTCTAGTCTCCAGTCTGTTTTCTCTTTACGTTTGTTGACGAATCTTTGTCTTCTCACGTACTTTGTCGTCGTCTTCCCTGTCTCCGGTCTCTCCGGTTATCCCGCTTTCCAGTCTGTCTCTCCAGTCTGCTTCCTTCCTCTGGTCTGCACGGTCTCTTCTACTTGGTCTGCCTCCGTCCTCTGGTCTGCATGGTCTCTTCTACTTGGTCTTCCTCCGTCCTCTGGTCTGCACAGTCTCTTCTACTTGGTCTTCCTCCGTCCTCTGGTCTGCACAGTCTCTTCTACTTGGTCTACCGTCGTCTCTTCGGTTAAACCGGTCTCTCCGGTCTACCTCCAGTTTTTGTCTTCATATCTCCTGCACACTCTCTGCACTTTGTGTCTTCACTTCTGCCTTCGTGTGTCATGTCCCCAAAGGGTCTCTCACCGATCTGGTTTCCGCCAGTTCTCTCCTATCCGGTCTTTGCCGTGTATCTGCCGCAAAGAATGGCGGCCAGCCGGGCCCGCCGTTGAATCTTTCTTTTTTTTTTTTTTCATGATTTGCACACACCGTCTTCTGGCCTGCCGTTGTTCTCTGTTTGCACATCTCTGCTCACTTTCTGCGCTTTGTTGTCGTCCCTCTGGCCGGTTGAACCACTTCTCTCTTATTTATTTTAAATCCTATATCTTTTTATTCCCTTTAAAAATAATTATGCCTTTTTAAGTAAGGGCCTTTTTCTAATACTTCAACGTTTTTGGGAAGTTAGGTTTTTGAATATGTCCAGCGTCTGTAATATATAAAAAAATTTTCTTTCTTTTCTTTTCTTTTTCCCTCCCTTCCTTCCTTTTTCTTTCTTATCTCCCAACTTTTTTCCGTGTTGCTTAACCTTACATCAATTCAACACGCCGTCTGTTAATTTTTAAGTTACAATTCTGTTTTCTTTTTTTTGGTGAATCCAGACGATGTCAATTTTTTCTTTTCTTGTTTATTTGTTTTTATTTTGTTTATCTTTTTCTTTCTTTTTCTTTTTTCTTTTTATTTTCTTTTTTAATTTCTTTGCAAATCTATTTTAAAAGGAAAATTAGACTGATTTTTCTCCAGTTTCTGAAAGGATTTTTCGGTTGCTGAGGTGATGTGTTATCCCCCGTGGGGATTTTCACATCGAAATGGTCATTCAACATCATTGAATTAATCCTTTTTTAATTTATATTTGCTCTGTAATATTTTATTACATGGAGCTCTCTTCCTGTATCATTTTTTAATATTAAAATAAAATTTTTAATATTAATTAGGATCGGGTTTTTGGAATTTACCTTCCTGCTTTTTTCACTTGGATTAAAGTATCTGAATTAATATATATATATATATATATATATATATATATATATATATATATATATCATAACTATGATCGTACTTTGAGCACTTTTTTATTAACACCTGAATAATAATACTATACAGGTGTGTACCCTCATATGTATATTTATTAATTCACGTATATATATATATATATATATATATATATATATATATATATATATATATATATATATATTTGGGCACCACACTTTCTTTTAAGTATGTTTTGCTGAAAACGACCAGCAGCGTGGATGCTTTTCCTAATTTTTTATTTAATTATTGTAAAATTCTAACATTTTTCTTTTTTGCTGGAAATAAAGGTTTTAAAAATATTCCGTAATTTTTTTCCAAGCGCTTTCAACCATCATATCAATTTTGTCTATTGATACGAGGCCTTATCAACATTTGCTTTTCTTCTACCTACATTTATATAAGCTACAAATTCAACGAAGCCCAACTGACTATTAAAATATGAAAACATTTTCGAGGATGTTGACAGTATTTTGATGTTTTCTTTTTGTCTGAATCTGTGAATCTGTTTTGCTATGAAATTCACTATTTTCATCTGTATTATTGAATACGTTTAATCATGCAACCTTTTAACTAGAAAAATCTAAAGCTGGTGTTAAAAATTGCCGTAAAACATTGATTTATTTAAGATGGAATGATCTATAATGACATGCCCCTAAAATTTAATTAGATACATTGTATTTATTTTCAATATTTCGAGTTGAATTGTTCACCTATATTGCATGTGAGTCTAAAAGTTGCACTCGATACGGACTTTTAATCTTGCTTCCGGACCAAAATTAAAGGAACCTCTATTCCAGCTTAAACAAAAAGGAATGATAATTTTAAAGAAATAATTTTGAATTCCTCAATTCACGCCATGGAACTTTAAAACTTCACTTTAACTTTGATTCAGGCGATATAAGAACTATTTTTTAACAATGCTGATTTTTTAGCTAGCTCCTGCAGAGGGCTAATTGAGCCTTCGGACCAAAACTAAACGGACATCTGGTCCGGTTTAGAAAACAGAAATGATAATTTTGAAGAAATAACTTTAAATTCCTCAATTCATTCCATGGATCTTTAACTCTGATTCGGACTATAAGTTCAAAAGACCGATTTAGTGCCAAAATTCTAATTCAGGCTAAATTTTTTTCAAATCACAGATTCCGTGGTACTTCAAAACATCGTCACAAAAACTCTCACTTTAATTCTGATTCCTTGACATTTTGAAGAAATAAAATTGATTTCTTTTATTGATAAAGTTGAATCTTATTTTATTGATAACTACCTTAACCCTAACGGCATAGTCGAGCCTCCGGCCTAAAACTAAACAGATCTCTAATCCAGCTTAGAAAAAAAAAAACAATGATAATTTTGAAGAAGTAACTTTGAATTCCTTAATTCAATCCACGGAACTTCAAAACATGGCTTTAACTCTGATTCTGGGTATAAGTCTAATTCTATCCAAAAGACCGATTTGGATCGAAATTCCGATTTAGGCCGAAATTCCGATCAAATCTTCAAATCACAAATCCGTAGAAGTTCAACTGAGTTGAGTTCTTCAAATTACAATCTCTGCGAAATTTCCATATCTAACGCCACGAAACCTCTCACCTTAACTTGGTCATTTTCAAGAAATAAAACGGATTTCTTCAGTACACAAAGTTTGAGATATCTATATATATAAAAGGCAATCTGTGGGTCTGTGTGTGACTGTTCCCTATGCACGCCTACATTTTTAAGCTACGCCATTCAAACTTTCTAGGAACACATATCTACAGAGAAGCTAGGTCGACACATACTTTTTGAGTTTAAGTTCAGCAATTTTCCCTTTCGCACTTTTTGGCCAATGGAGCCGATTGTTTACATTTGCTCTGTAAAACACCTACAATCTAAGATGGTGTCTAAATTACGTAACCGAAATCAAATCACAGGTGTTAAACGCGACTAAAATATTTTTTATTAAAAATATAATGAGCCTTTAAATTTAATTTTTATTCCGACGTTTCAAAAATTCAACTTGTCAACAAAAAAATGTGAATATTTTTCCCGTAATTTTGAAACAAATGAAATATTTTTTTAAAAAAGTGTTTTTTCAAACAAAAACAAAATATGTAAAACAAAAAGTGACAATGATTAATTTAATTATTTAAGTCTTATTTTTTTTCAGATTTAATATTTCATAATTTAGGAAATAAAATTTTTAAAAAAATAAAGCTTTTTTTCGTTAAATATTTCATACAGGAAATCAACTGCCTGTAATTCGTGCGGCATTGATGAAGCTTTTTCCTTTAAAATGAAAATATTCTTTGAAAATTTCTGAACTGAGAGCGTAATAGCTTTTATATTTCTAATTTCAGTAAAACAAAATAAATAATTTTTGAGTTGCACGGGCAACGCCAGTCTATGATGCTAGTTATAAATAAAACAGATTTAAAACAAAAAAAATAAATTCGCAAAATTTTTGTGTTAGTTTAAACTCAATATAAATTAAAAACTTTTAAAATCACTAACTTTTTTTTTAGTTATTTTAAAATGTGAATTTTTGACTGTTCCCTCCTCTGAACAAAAATCCAGATACTGGATGTTGGAGCAACAGATGAAGGGTAAATTATCAATACCAGGATCATCCTGAATTCAAAATTGTATAATAGATCTTTGTAGAGCAGCTTTGGCCCGTGTTAGAAGAGGGACGGACACGCAGACGGACAGACAGAATTTTCCGTTTATTTGGTCACTGGTCCCCATTTCACAAGAATTTACTCGGGCAACCAGACTGGCAAAAATGTCTCACTATTTTACATTTAGATCAATCAAATGCAGGCGGCAATTCTACTCCATCAGCTTCTTTTCTCGCGCTTCCCGCCTGTGGAACTCCCTTCCAGATACTTGCTTTCCTGACAATTACGACCTCCAGGAATTTAAAGGCAAAGTCAATTTCCATCTCTTATCCACTTAACTCCAGCCCTTTCTACATCACCCCGTATGTCTTGTTCTTTTCCTTTCTCTCTATCTTCGCAACTGTCTTCATTCCTGTGTTCACAGCCTTCTCTTGCCCTTTCTCTTTCACCCCCTGTAGCTGGTTCCTCCTTGTCTTCACTCTCCTCCTGCCTAAAACTTTAACTCTCTTATGTAGCCCCCTGCACATCAGTGGCGGTACCCCCTTGCTTGGGGGTGAAATGATTAAAAAATGATATCTAAACTTATTTATAAATGGAACTTTGTCTTGTCTATGTGTGTATGTGTGTGTGTGTGTGTGTCCGTTACCTATAGACTCCGAAACGACTGAACAGATTTTCTTGAAAATTTACACAGTTGTACTATAAGCGTCTGCCAATGTTCTTAGCTAGGTTTTGTGTCGAGGTACCCTGATAAATATCAAAAATCAATAATCGAAAAATTCGGGTTATAGAAGGAGTGGTCTGATTTTAATCAAATTTGATAGACTCATATACAAAGACATAAGAAACGATATTCAGAAGTTTCAAGGTTGCAATAGTGTAAAAAATCGATAATATATATATATATATATATATATATATATATATATATATATATATATATATATAAAAGGCAAGATGTTTGTGTTTGTCTGTTTATCTACCTGTATGTCTGTATTTTTTCAGCCCTTTTATTTTAGTTTTTGCTTCGGGTTTAGCTCTAAGTAGGTATAATTGTAGTTCTTAGTCTCAGCCATGATACCATTTACTCAGAGGACTTATTTAGCCTTCAAAATTCAGTTTACGACGAAAAATACTTATTTGATATCGATACCAGGAAATCAAAATTTGACTTACATCCATTCATTTTTCTTTCAGTCTACGGTTTCGCTTTAACTGGAAACAACTATTGTTTTTTAGTCTTTCGGGCCAACGTCCAAAGAGTCTGAGCTCCAGGATCATGGATTAGTTTTAAAGCTTTCATTACACCCGAGCAACGCCGGGCTATACTGCTAGTTTTTTTTTATTAAGTCTCACTGCCACCAACATAACTGCAAACAGAGAGCGCGTGGTGTTTGTTATCAAATGTTTTCTTTTTCTCCCTGCGGTTATCTTAATTCTTACGATAATGACCTTTTGGGGATTAAAAAGTACACGTAATAGTAAGTCTAATCGATTCGATAAGGTTAAATTTGTAGATGAGCCACAAAAATGACATGTATTCTGTTTTTAACTGGGACAAGAAATAGCTTGTAAATTTAAACTCCTTTAAAAAGAAATCGCTCTCTTTTAATAGTCTCAGAGAGACGTTTGTCTTCAGTTGTGAATTCCGGGTGAGGAACCGCACAAAATAATGAACAACGAAACAAATATGGAGATAGAAAAGTAGGTTATATTGAACGTAATATACAAACTTGAACGCAGGTTAGTAAATCCAGGGATACTATTAGTAAGAAATAAATATATACAAGTCTTGAAGTGAAGTCGTTGGAAATAGTATATCCGTGTATATTATTCTAGCTGAGTGGAGCTCAGAGCTAGTCTGACTTCTGATGCGGTAGTTTGTGGGTAACTTTGGTATCTCTCGGTAACTTACGTATCAGTTCCGGTACTCTCCGATAACATGCACGGATCTCTACGATTACTCTCCACTGCCAACTGCAACGGTATTTACCAACCTTCCCAATTAAGACGAAATGTGGCACAAGGTCTTTTATTGTGGGTCTTCCTGGCCATAGAGTCAGGCCAAAAATATTTGTCTATCTTTCCCCAGTCGTGATTCTACCCTTAGGCGAAACCACGACTGAGTTAGTGCTCTCTGCTCAAATGCAGAGAGCGCTCTCCACCCGAAGACAGAGAGCTAACAGTGTCATAGTAGCAGAGGCAAATGCCGGCCGCGACAGTATTTACCAACCTTCCCACGCAAGGTTAGATGTGACACAAGATCATTTTATAATGGGTCTTACCGGTCATATAGCCGGGCCAAAAAATGTCTGTCTATTTTTACCGAGTCGTGATTCTACCCTTCGGCGGAACCACGACTGGGTTAGTGCTCTCTGCTCGGAAGCAGAGAGCGCCCTCTACCCGAAGGCAGAGAGCTGAAAGTGTCATAGTAGCGGAGGCAAATGCTGTTCTCTCTATGGCAGGAATATACGTACTCTCAGTCGCGTCCATTATCATATACAAAAGGGGGAGATCCCACAACACCTTCCAACGGAATAGCTAATGCTAACTCCCATTAGAGTGTCTTCTTGAAACTGACCGAGCAAACATTTTCTTCTGGCATAAAGTCAAGAGATTATATTGAATCAATTGCTAAGTCTGCATTTTTGCCTCACTATGTCATTGCTAGACAATTGCTAGACAATTGTTCTCGCCGAAATCCATCTTACATATATTTTGAAGTCTAACCTTCGTCTTTGCTCTGATTATTTCTGCCACATCTGGTACTGTATTTCTACTATGCATTTAGAGATTCTAGATGAAACCCAAAAAACCTGCAATGTTATCAGCCCTGGTCTGATATCTCTTCTTCAACCACTTTCCTACCGCCGAAACTTAGCTTCCACGTGCCTTTTGTACAAATATTTTTTTCTGATTGTTTTTAGTTCTGGTTAGCTTTCCTCTTTGGTACGTAGACTTTATGAATTTAACCGTAGTACAAGATTAGTGGCAAGGTCTGATCACTTTACAGTTGAAATGGCTGAATGCAACCAAAGGTTCTCTGCTGACAGTTTCTTCTTTCGCACTTTTAACTTATGGAGTTCTCTTCTGGCTTTTTGATTTCCAATCAAGTTTGGTCTTCAAACATTTAAATGCAATTTCGATGTTTACCTTATTATCTGACACTCAGTATCTCTTCTTCAGTCTTAGTGGCTTTATTGCCTTGATTGAGCTGAAATGATTAAAAGAAATTATTAGACTAACTGTAATGCATTACTTGTTCTTTGGTTCTGATAGTTGAAACGCTTCAAACAATTATGGACTTTGAAGCGACCGTCAACACCTGTGACGAATGATTCTCTTCACTTATGAGAGGATCGTATCCCAAAGCATACATGTTTTTTTATTTTATTTGATAATGGTTTTGAATTATAAAAATAAAAATACGATGCTTTTGGGAGAGATAAGGTCTATTTTCTTGTTTTTATTTTATAATTGATATCATCGTTAGATGAAAGAATAAAAAATAGTGGCTTGAAATTATTGATTATCGCTTGTTAGGGAAAACATTAAATCGTTAGTTTCTAGTACATTAAGCAACACAAAGACGTGTGGAGAGCCACGATCGCTTTTTATAATTTTACACAATTCAACATCAACTACTCTATTAAGGATTCAAGACTGAAAGAGTGAAAAACGGTATATACATGTACACGCACACGGGTACACACACAAAGAAGAAGCAAAAATCCACCTGACACCAATAAAAAGCATATAGATTATTATTTTTAACTTAATATAAAATAACGAAAATAAAGAAATCAGTATATATATATATATATATATATAGTCATCCGCAGAAAGATCTGTTTCGCTGTATCACAGCTCATCAGTACGGTTAGACATTCGATTGATTTTACCCAGGTTTAAAACCTGACCGAATTGGCGTCAGTCGGCGATTCTATCACTGAGCTATGGGCGCTCGGTTGAAGGAGACTTTTAGCGTATGATGCATTATACGCCAGTAGTTAGAGTGTTCTAATTCATTACTGAGTGAGCGATATATATATGGCAATATATATATATATATATATATATATATATATATATATATATCCAGAGTTTCGTAGACGCTCGGAAAGTATTATAAGTTGTCTGCTGATTTTATATTAAGTTAACAAATATATATATATATATATATATACTACTGGCCATAATTATTAGACGATCCCAGTGTTTAAAAAAATGATGTATTTCATACTATTTTTAGTATTTATTGCCAAATAAAAATAGAATGCTTCTTTCGTTTTTATTACTTAGCAAAATTTTACAAGGCAAAGATAAACTCGTCCTAATCAGCCTAAATTTTCTTCATTCTTTCATTGATGAAACTGCAATATAGGTAATTATTAAATATTTATAAATTCATTTGATGCACATGTTATTGTGCAATATTAACAAAAGAACCATTCTATTTTCATTTACAATTATTCGCTTGGCAATAAATGCTAAAAGATTCCTATGAAATGCATCATTTTTTAAACGCTGGGGTTGCCTCATAATTATGACCGGTAGTGTATATATATATATATATATATATATATATATATATAGTCATGCCACAAACATATATATATATATATATATATATATATATATATATATATATATATTAATGAAATGAAAGTGTGTAGCTGAATGTTACACGACATATTAAAAGCGAAACAACCAGTTTCGCTTCCGCTCTTCAGGCCTTTACGGAAGATTTCAATTTAGATTAAGATAAAAAAAATGAAATATGAAGAGGTTGGGTGTGGGGGGAATGAATCCAAAGAGCTAGAAACTAATAAAAGCCGATATAGAGCGCTCCCAGCACTTTGTATTTCATCTCAAGGTGCTGGAGACTCTTTATATCGGGTCCCGCAAACCTTCCCTGTGTAAACAGCGTGAATGCTTGTTGGGGTTCGCTGCTATTAGTCTCTAGCCCTTTGTGGTATTTTGTATCGTTCATGTTTCGCTAAAATTTCACCGTGGTTTTCTTAGAGCGTGTATAAATAAGCACGTACGTCCCTTTCATATTTTATTTCGAATTAAGAATTCGAAACTTCATTCAAGTTTAAAAATTGAGAAAATTTTCATGGAGGATTCTATAGAAACTTTTTTCAAAATGAGTCCCTATTTCTCAACTGTAATTATAAGAATCGATGGAGGAAGAGTATGTTAACACTCTCCTATTTTGATCAGATTCGTTTAAACCCGGTTAGTTGGCTATATACACGAACTTGGTGCTAAAAATTTGTGTTTCTAACCAGACTAAATTAGATTATTTGGTTCGCAAGCGTTTCGTATGCAGTGATGAACCTACTGGAGATGGAATTGTCTCATACAGAGAATCGTGTACTTGCTCATGGTTTGGAATTTTGTGCAACTTTTTTCACTGCGGGACCGTGAGAAAATATTTACAGAGTTCGAGGTTCTATTTGCACAAACTCATAGATTTATACCTCGCTCTGCTGAGTTTTTTAGTGACCTTAAGGCTATACTTAATTGCCCACTCTTTTGCTGGTTCCTCTGATTCTATTTTCAGAGTCCAAATAGGGTGAACAGCACCGCCGTGTAATTAAAAGTTTAAAAAACAATTATAACCTTGTTATCACTAAACCTGGTTTGCGTTTGAATTTGAGTTTGAGTTTAACGGCTTATCAACCTATGTGGATTATTTAATGCCAAAAAGGTGGGGTTTTAAGGTATTTTATTAATGTTCGGTTATAGTGAGAAGGTTGGTTTAGTCAGTTTGAATTTGAGTTTTGTTTAACGGCTTATCAACCTCTGTGGATTATTTAATGCCAAAAAGGTGGGGGGTTTTAAGGTATTTTATTAATGTTCGGTTATAGTGAGAAGGTTGGTTTAGTCAGTTTGAATTTGAGTTTTGTTTAACGGCTTATCAACCTCTGTGGATTATTTAATGCCAAAAAGGTGGGGGGTTTTAAGGTATTTTATTAATGTTCGGTTATAGTGAGAAGGTTGATTTAGTCAGATTTTAATGAAAAATTTTTGTTATTATTCTTTTTTATTTTAAAAAACTGAAAATATCTTCTAGTTTTGTATTCAGAAATGTTTTAATGAGACTATTTTTTGCTTTCAAAAATGTTTGATTGTAATAATATTTCTTCAAAAATGTATTTTGGTAATATTTTTCCTTCAAAAATATATATTTTTCTATAAATGTCTATTTTTATGTATATATTTTTATAAAAGTGTATTTTTATATTTTCATAGTGTTTTGGCCCCAGAGTGGGGGTTAACTATTTGCCCATAGCTGCGACCCTAACAGGTGTTACTACTCTGGGTCAGGGTGGACCTGGGAACAACAGCAATTAAGAGGTGGTTTCATGCTCCTCATAATCTCCCAATCAGAGGCCTTACTTGGCAGGAGATACCATTAGATACATTCAAGAAGCTTGTGATGTCAATGCCTGACAGAATGAAGGCTGTGATCAAAGCAAAAGGCTATTATACTAAATATTAAATTTATTTTGCAACAAGTATTTTCCTTGTTAAACCATTTGTTGAGGAAATCAAATAAAATTAGTTTAATTAAATTGTTTATTTTCTGTCAATATGCCTCATAAAAGATAAAATAGTTCTTGTCCTGATACTTTTGCACAATACTATATATATATCTATATATCTATATATATATATATAGATATAGATATATATATACTAGGTGCGATTGGTAAACTGTCGCAATTATTTTATTATTTCAAAGCAGAAGGCTTTTATACTTAATATTGAATTTATTTAGTAACAAGTATTTTTTTCTTGTTAAAGCATTTGTTGCGTAAATAAAATAAAATTAACTAAATTGTTTATTTTCTGTCAATATGCCTCATAAAAGATAAAATAGTTATTGTCCTAATACTTTTGCCCAGTACTGTATATTTTATGGTATCCACAAATGTTGGCAAAAGACTTTTTACTAAGTCAAATCCACTTTTCTTTCATTTTTCTGTTTATCTCGTATTTTATAAATTCTTCGTTTGTCTTTTTCATTTACCTCTTTTTTTTGTTTTTTGTGCCATTTATTCGGCTGTTTTTTTATATTTTATACCGACATTTTCAACATTTTTTTTTCTTCCTTTCGTCATTTTGTTTTTATTTTCATTTATTTCTATTGCTTTTTTTAACTTTCTTACTTTTTAGCCATTTCCTCCTTCCGTATTTCTTTTACTTTCTTTTTTCTTTATTTGACATCATCTCTCTCTCTCTCTCTCTCTCTCTCTCTCTCTCTCTCTCTCTCTCTCTCTCTCTCAATCTCTCTCTTTCTCTCTTTCTCTTTCTCTCTCTCTTTCTCTCTCTCAATCTCTCTATCTATCTTTCTCTCTCTTCTTCTCCCTCTATCTTTCTCTCCCTTTCTCTCTCTCAATCTCTCTCTCTGTCTCTACATATATATATCTTTCTCTCTCTCTTTCTCTCTCTTTTTCTCTTTCTCTCTCTCCTCTCTCTCTCTTTCTCTCTCTCAATCTCTCTCTGTTTCTCTCACTGTTTCCCTCTCTCTTTCTCTTTCTCTCTCTCTTTCTCTCTCTCGCAATCTTTTTATTTCCTTTCTTTTTTCAGTTCCTTCTTTCGTTTCGTCTCTTTCACTTATTTCTTTCTTTCACTATCTCCTTGTTCTTTTTCCTTCATCTTTTCTTTTCCATTCATGGCTCTCGTCTCTCTTTCACTTCTTTCTCCCTTTCTTTCACATTTTCCTTTTTTTCCTTTCCTCGTATTTAGTAGCCTCTTTTCTTTTTCTCTCGGTCTACTTATTTCCTTCCCTTTTTCCTTTCCTTCTTTCGTTCCGTCGCTTTCTTTTTTCTTTCTTTTTTTTTTCGTTCCGTCTTTTTCCTTCTTTTTTCCGTTCCGTCTCTTTCTTTCTTTCTCTTTCTTTCTTTCTTTCTTTCGGTCTCTTTCTTTCTTTCTTTCTTTCGGTCTCTTTCTTTCTTTCTTTCTTTCTTTCGTTCCGTCTCTTTCTTTCTTTCTTTCGTTCCGTCTCTTTCTTTCTTTTTTCTTTCTTTCTTTCTGTCTGTCTGTCTCTTTCTTTCTTTCTTTCTTTCGTTCTTTCGTTCCGTCTCTTTCTTTCTTCTTTTCTTTCCGTTTCTTTCTTTCTTTCTTTCGTTCCGTCTCTTTCTTTCTTCTTTTCTTTCCGTCTCTTTCTTTCTTTCTTTCTTCCTTTCACCATTTCCTCGTTCTTTTTTCTTTATTTAATATCATCGTTTTCTCCTCATCTTCCAACCTTTCCTTTTCCATTTGGATTTTCCTTCATGCCTCCCGTCTCTCTTTCACTTTCTCTGTCTCTCTCTTTCACAATTTTCTTTTTTTCTTCGTATTTGATAGCCTCTTTTCTTTTTCTCTCGATCTCTTTATTCCCTTTCTTTTGTCTTTATCTTCTCTGCTTCCGACTCTCTTTCCCTCTCTTCACTATTTCTCTCTTTCCCTTTTCTTTATAATCCTATCTTCCTCTCTCTATTCATCTTTATCTCTCTCTCTCTCTCTCTCTCTCTCTTTCTTTTCTTTTGTTTTTTTTTCTTCCCTGCTTATGTCTCCTGTTCGTTCCTCCTCTCCTTTTAGCATTTTCTTTATTTCTTTAATTCTTTCTTCCTCAATCTTTCTGCTTTTCTTTTTTGCGGATAAGAAATTAATTAAAATCAACCTTTTTTTTTTCTTTTTTTTTTTTCACTTTTACAAAAATTCAGTATGACGTGTGAAATCCTGGTTTTTCCCAAATAGAAAAAGGATTGACCATATACTTAAAGAAACCAGATTTTGTAAGTAGGTGTTAAATTGATTTTTGACCAATGGGAGCGACTTGCAAGACCAAAAAGGACTTCGCGAGTAAGTGCAAAAAATCTAGGTTCCAATAAAAGAACTTCATAACGTTAGCGTGAACGTTATATCTACTTCTATAACGTTGTTTTCGTAATGTTAATCTGAATGTAAGTTTTAGTAACTCGCCATTTTCGAGTTATAATATTTCGGTATCTTCAACTTAAAGTCAACGGACTAAAGAATCCTTTGAATAATTCATAATAATTCTATCGAGTATTCAGTCAGTAACAATCTCTTAATGACGTCCAGGAGCAGGAGGACCGAACACACACGGACACACAGAATACACATAATATACTGGAACATGTAGTGAATAAGAAATTAAGAATTAAAATCAACCTTCCTCACTTTTACAAAAATTCATAATGACGTGTGAAATCCTGGTTTTTCCCAAATAGAAAAAGGATTGACCATGTGCTTAAAGAAAACGTCAAAACCAGAAGTGAATATTAAATTGGTTTTTGACCAATGGGAGCGACTTGCAAAACCAAAAAGGACTTCGCGAGTAAGTGTGAAAAATCTAGATTACAATAAAAGGACCTGATCAACGTCAGACAGTCAGAGATGAGAGCAGCAACAGAAAGACACACATCTAAAATGTAACTTCAACTTCAAGCAACATTGTCCACTTTCCTTTCTATCCCGTCTACTGTTCCCTTTTACTTCTTCTCAATCCAAAGACATTCCTACTGAATATATTACTGCAATTACTACTACGAACATATTCTACAACTATAGAATAATCTATATTGTAGCGAATAAGAAATTAATTAAAATCAAACTTCTTCACTTTTAGAAAAATTCACAACAACGTGTGAAATCCTGGTTTTCCCATATAGAAAAAGGATTGACCATGTGCTTAACGAAAAAGTCGAAACCAGATTCCGCAAGTAGTTGTTAGAATGATTTTTGACGAATGGGAGCGACTTGCAAGATCAAAAAGGACTTCGCGAGTAAGTGCGAAAAATCTACATTACAATAAATGGACTTCATCAACGTCAGTTAGTCAGAGAGTCAGATGGGAACCGCAAGACAAACATCTAAAATGTAACTTCAACTTCAAACGATTCGGACATTGTCCTCTTTCTCTTTATATCTTTCAACAGTTACTACTACGAACAATTTCTTCAACTCTTGATACCCTTAACTCAGCTTCATCATTGAACACGAACTCTACCCATATTGTGGATTCATGTTTGGAAACTACACAAAATAATTCTAACAAAAACATATGGAGAGATAAAATGTAAGTTATATTGAACAAAATATTTATATCCTGGAACACAGGTTAGTAAATACAGGAATACTCGGAGTACTGTTAGTAGGAATCAATATGTACATTCTTGTAAAGAAGAAGTAAATCCGGGTAATGAGTCTATATTCTTACTGACCAACTTCTGCTACGCACTCTCTCTAACACACATTGTGACAATCTATATTTAGCTGTCCCTCCCAGTAAGGGCAACATGTGACACATGGTCAGTTTTTATAACTGGGATTTCCGGGCTATATGGCCCGGCCAAAAAATGTCTGTCTATTTTTGCCCAGTCGTGCTTCTACCCTTCGGCGGAACCACGACTGGGTTACTGCTCTTTGCTCGGAAGCAGAGAGTGCCCTGTGCCCGAAGGCAGAGTGCTGACAGTGAGAAATGCCGTCACAGCGAGAAAACTCTCTGTGTCGATCTATATTTAGCTGTCCCTCCCAGTAAGGGCAACATGTGACACATGGTCAGTTTTTTATAACTGGGATTTCCGGGTTATATGGCCCGGCCAAAAAATGTCTGTCTATTTTTCCCCAGTCGTGCTTCTACCCTTCGGTGGAACCACGACTGGGTTATTGCTCTCTGCTCGGAAGCAGAGAGCGCCCTCTGCCCGAAGGCAGAGAGCTGACAGTGAGAAATGCCGTCACAGCGAGAAAACTCTCTCTGTCGATCACTGCCGTTCTCTGTAGGCATTATTATATGTTCACCTTAGACGAGTCCATTTATTCTGTAATACAGGGGTGATCTCCAACAACTCATAACTTCTTAATAATGTTTCTAATTGTACATTAACTCCTACAACTTATGTTAGCCTTTCCCTTTAATAAACTTTTATTTTAAAATGCAAAATGTATATTTTATTCTTACACTATTCCACACAATTCCACACAATTCCACACATTCCATCCTGCCGACAACAAACCGTCTGATAATTATCATAATTATCATAATTCTGGATAAATCCTGTCAGCTGTAGGGAGTTCGGTCAAGTATGACACAAGGCTGAACCAAGAAATATTAACCAGCTCCCTACGTTACACTTACATTGATTATTTTTCCTTCTTTGCTTCTGTCCTTCTTTCAGTTTTTTCTTTCTTTTTTCTTTCTTTCTTTCTTTCTTTCATTCATTCACCATTTGCTTTTATTTTTTTATTTTTTTTAATGCCATTTTTTCTCCACTCTAAATCATTTTTTGTCTCTCCCTTCTCTGCTTCCGTCGCTCTTTGACCTTTTTCTTTCTTTCTTTTTTCTTTCTTTCATTCACCATTTGCTTTTATTTTTTTATTTTTTTAATGCCATTTTTTCTCCTCTCTAAATCATTTTTTGTCTCTCCCTTCTCTGCTTCCGTCGCTCTTTGACCTTTTTCTTTCTTTCTTTCTTTTTTCTTTCTTTCATTCACCATTTGCTTTTATTTTTTTATTTTTTTAATGCCATTATATCTCCTCTCTAAATCATTTTTTGTCTCTCCCTTCTCTGCTTCCGTCGCTCTTTGACCTTTTTCTTTCTTTCTTTTTTCTTTCTTTCATTCACCATTTGCTTTTATTTTTTTATTTTTTTTAATGCCATTTTTTCTCCACTCTAAATCATTTTTTGTCTCTCCCTTCTCTGCTTCCGTCGCTCTTTGACCTTTTTCTTTCTTTCTTTTTTCTTTCTTTCATTCACCATTTGCTTTTATTTTTTTAATGCCATTTTTTCTCCACTCTAAATCATTTTTTGTCTCTCTCCTTCTCTGCTTCCGTCGCTCTTTGACCTTTTTCTTTCTTTTTTCTTTTCTTTCATTCACTCATTTGCTTTTATTTTTTTTTATTTTTTTAATGCTATTTTTCTCCTTCTAAATCATTTGTCTCTCCCTTCTCTGCTTCCGTCGCTCTTTGACCTTTTTCTTTCTTTCTTTCTTTTTTTCTTTCATTCACCATTTGTTTTTATTTTTATTTTTTTAATGCCATTACATTCCCTCCTCTCTAAATCATTTTTGTCTTCCCTTCTTCAGTTTCAGTCGTTTATTGACCTTTTTTCTTTCTTTCTTTTTTCTTTCTTTCATTCACCATTTGCTTTTATTTTTTATTTTTTTAATGCCATTTTTTCTCCTCTCTTGAATCATTTTTGTCTCTCCCTTCTCTGCTTCCCAATGTTTTTTTTTGACCTTTTTCTTTCTTTTCTTTTTTCTTTCTTTCTTTCATTCACCATTTGCTTTTATTTTTAATGCTATTTTCCTCTCTAAATCATTTTTGTCTTCCTTTCCCCTGCTTCCGTCGCTCTTTGACCTTTTTCTTTCTTTCTTTTTTTCTTTCTTTCATTCACCATTTGCTTTTATTTTTTTAATGCCATTTTTTCTCTCTCTCTAAATCATTTTTTGTCTCTCCCTTCTCTGCTTCCGTCGCTCTTGACCTTTTTCTTTCTTTCTTTTTTCTTTCTTTCATTCACCATTTGCTTTTATTTTTTTAATGCCATTATATCTCCTCTCTAAATCATTTTTTGTCTCTCTCCTTCTTGCTTCCGTCGCTCGCTGACCTTTTTCTTTTTTCTTTCTTTCTTTCTTTTTTCTTTCTTTCATTCACCATTTGCTTTTATTTTTTATTTTTTTAATGCCATTTTTTCTCCTCTCTAAATCATTTTTTGCCCTCCCTTCTCTGCTTCCGTCGCTCGACCTTTTTCTTTCTTTCTTTTTTCTTTCTTTCATTCACTCATTTGCTTTTATTTTTTTAATGCCATTTTTTCTCCTCTCTAAATCATTTTTTGTCTCTCCCTTCTCTGTTTCCGTCGCTCTTTGACCTTTTTCTTTCTTTTTTCTTTCTTTCATTCACCATTTGCTTTTATTTTTTTAATGCCATTTTTTCTCCTCTCTAAATCTGTTTTTTGTCTCTCCCTTTCTCTGCTTCCGTCGCTCTTTGACCTTTTTCTTTCTTTCTTTTTCTTTTTCTTCATTCACCATTTGCTTTTATTTTTTTAATGCCATTTTTTCTCCTCCTCTCTAAATTCATTTGTCTCTCCTTCTGCTTCTGCCGTTTCTTGACCTTTTTCTTTCTTTCTTTTCTTTCTTTCATTCACCATTTGCTTTTATTTTTAATGCCATTTTTTCTCCTTCCTCAATCATTTTTGTCTCTCCCTTTCTGCTTCCGTCGCTCTTTGACCTTTTTCTTTCTTTCTTTTTTTCTTTCTTTCATTCACCATTTGCTTTTATTTTTTATTTTTTTAATGCCATTTTTTCTCCACTTTAAATCATTTTTTGTCTCTCTCCCCTTCTCTGCTTCCGTCGCTCTTTGACCTTTTTTCTTTCTTTCTTTTTTCTTTCTTTCATTCACCATTTGCTTTTATTTTTTTATTTTTTTTAATGCCATTTTTTCTCCACTTCTAAATCATTTTTTGTCTCTCCTTCTCTGCTTCCGTCGCTCTTTTGACCTTTTTCTTTCTTTCTTTTTCTTTCTTTCATTCACCATTTGCTTTTATTTTTTTATTTTTTTAATTACTTTTTCTCCACTCTAAATCATTTTTTGTCTCTCCTTCTCTGCTTCCGTCGCTCTTTGACCTTTTTCTTTCTTTTCTTTTTTCTTTCTTTCATTCACTCATTTGCTTTTATTTTTTTATTTTTTAATGCCATTTTTTCTCCTCTCTAAATCATTTTTGTCTCTCCCTTCTCTGCTTCCGTGCTTCACGTTTTTTGACCTTTTTTCTTTTCTTTTCTTTTTTCTTTCTTTTCATTCACCATTTGCTTTGTCATTTTTTTTAATGCCATTTTTTTCTCCCTCTCTAAATCATTTTTTGTCTCTCCCTTCTCTGCTTCCGTCGCTCTTTATCCTTTCTTTCTTTTTTCTTTCTTTTCTTTTTCCTTTCTTTCTTTCGCCATTTCTCTTTTCTACTTCTGTTTTTCCTTCCTCTTGTTCTTGTTCTTCAGTTTTCTTTCGCTTTCAATTCCCTACGCAACATATTACCACTCGATTAGGCCTTAAAAGCACCTCTAACACCATTTTTACAGGTAATTAATTCGCAATTCACGATATATCAAACGAAAGCATTTCAATCCCCCACGGCATACGAAATATTTTATCGCATCTCGCTTAATGTTTAACCCGACTCGGAACAAAATGAAGCCACCTTTATTAACAAGAAAAAGCTAGAATGTGGATTTTTTTTTCTCCTGTGAAGACTGACGCAATTCCCCATGTAACCATTTTTCCTCTTTCCATCTGATCAGTCAGTTAAGTGCCATTCGTGATACACGCTTGGGCGATCATGTCTCGAAAGAGACATGACTGACTGGGCAGATTATCCCGCAGTAGGTTGCCATTGCTTTCTGCGGTAGACTGGTTGCCGACCAAGGTTATAGAACCCAATCTATCCTGCTATTTAACCCATAACTGGAAGGAAGAGACGGATTAATACCTTTCCCAAGGGTATTTGCGCGTAAGTGAATGCAATGAATTCGGTTGGAATTCGAACTCGGCTCCTCGATTTCTCGTTCCGAGTCGATATCCAATGCACCACAACGCACATCCTGCTTAGCAATGTTAAATACATTGAGGTGTGTCATAGATTACACTCTTCTGAATACAATCCAAATAAATTTGGAGACCACTGGGTTCGTTGATAACAGACAAACAGATAGGGACAAAGAACACGTGAAGTGTTTCAAAGCCGCCTTTTCACAGAAACGGTGATATACCCACTTATGCAGATATTATACACCCACACATAAATATATCACTTCAAATGTTATTATAATGACACATCGTGTTTGAAATAAAAGCCCCATTTTAATTTTATTAAATAGTTCGTAATACGTCTATCGGTGTACGAGTTCGGGTACCTCGAAGTGGTGTAATGGTTAGCGAGCTCTCCTCGATAGAATCGTATAACTGAGTAGTGAGTTCGATTCTCACTGGTTGCTCCATACTTTTGGCCCTCTGCCACATCTAATCTACGCTTAGAAGATCACCTATCGGTGTGTGCGTTCGACAAGTATTAGTAAAGAAAATGAGTTCTTCAGCCGGAATCGAACCTGAGTCCTCGGATTAAATAGTGCTTTCCTCTACAAAGAATTAAAAAATAGGATTAAAAAATAAACAGATCCACCATGTTGTGAATTCGAGTGACTCTGGAAAGAAGCTGACCAAATGGAGTGTTCCTCTCATGTCGTTCATTTAGTAATGAATTTGAACATTCTCAGCTACTGGTGTGAGTTTACATTGTATATAACACGCTAAAGTCCGCCTTCTTCTACCGAGCGCCCATAGCTCGGAGGTAAAATTGCCACCAATTGATGTCAATTCGGTCGGGTTTCAATCCTG
>JBBBDQ010000642.1:2660000-2722500 GCA_037127315.1 Ascarosepion bandense | reverse complement strand
CGTATTATCTGTCAAAATGTCATCTGTTTTGTGTTTGCTTTAAAAGAAACAAGAGACCTTGAGCCAACGGTTAATATTCAAATATCACAGATGATTCAATTTTAAAGAAATCGTTTCGATGGAACTATAAGGGAAGATGAATTTATTTTTATGTTGCTGTGAAATAATGCGATATCAGAGGGAATGTTTGTCATAAAATGGTTGAGTGAAATTAGATCAGGAAAGAACGAAAGCCGGTGGTAAATGGGGGGGGGGGGTAGGAAGATGGTACTACATTTGTCAGGGAGTAAATCAAAACATACAAAGAAAAAACGTAAACGTGAAGCAAAACAGGTAAAAATTAATACTTTTGTTAATTTAAGGACGATACGAGATGTGCGTTGTGGTACAGTGTATATCGACTCGGTACGAGAATTCAGAAAACCAGGTTTGAATTCGTTGCATTCACTTACGCGAAATACCATTTAGAAAGGTATGAATCCGTCTCTTCCCCTCCAGCTATGGGCTAAATAACAAGACAGATTAGTTATTATAGCTTTGGTTGGCAATGTAGAAAGTAATTGCAACCTGCGGAAAAATATTCTGCCAGTCAGTCATGTCTCTTTCGAGACATGATCGCCCAAAGTGTGTAACACGTATGGCACTTAACTGACTGACTGAATATAATAGTCGGAAACGTAATTAAGGCTTTTACTGGGCATAAAGTGGGGGATCAATTTTCTACTGTTATGAAGTAACAAACCGATCCCTCGTTAATTAATACTTAATAACATAATCTATCTCTTCTCCCTCTAGTTATGAGTCAAATAATAAGACAGATTTGGTTCTATAGTCTTGGCTTGCAACCAGTCTACCGCAGATAGACTGGTTGCAAGTCAAGATTACACTGCGGGATAATGTTCTGCCCAGTCAGTCATGTCTCGGAAGAGACATGATCACCCAAGCGTGTATCACGGATGGCACTTAACTGACTGACTGAATATAATAGTTGGAAATATGATTAAGGCTTCTACTGGGCATAAAGTGAGTGATCGGTGTTATATTGTTATGAAGTAATAAACTGATCCCCCACTAATTACTACTTAATAATATAATATATCTCTTCTCCCTTTAGCTATGAGTTAAATAACAGGACAGATTGGGTTCTATAGCCTTGGCTGGCAACCAGTCTAACACAAAAAGCAATGGCAACCTACTGCGGGATAATCTTCTGCCCACTCAGCTATGTTTCTTTCGAGACATAATCGCCCAAGCGTGTATCACGTATGGCACTTAACTGACTGACTAATACATGTGTGTGTGTGTGTGTGTGTGTGTGTGTGTGTGTGTGCGTTAGATCGTTACTAATTATGAATACCTGTTCCTTTTCTATAAATTCTTTCATGGGTGTTGTTCGATGAACTCTTGTCCGTACCACCTCGACTTAATGAATCTAAGTGTAATACTAAATTGGCAGCAAGATCTCATCAATTCACAATCGAATTGGCAAGAGGTAACCGTAAGTTCTATGCTAAAAGTTTCTTCTATCGCACTTCTCGCTTGTGAAACTTCTTCCATTTTCCTTCTTTCCGGGAAAATTCCTCAAAAATTTAAATACAATGCCAATCGTTATCTTCTGTCTTCTTCGTTAATGCTCTTTTATTGTTCTCTTAGATTTTTTCTCATATTCAGTAACCCATTGAGTCTTCGTGGCTTTATTGCCTTACTTGGAGTAAAATCATTAAAAGGTAGTGAGAAGCAGTAAAAGTGAAGTAGAAGACAGGAAATGATTCAGAGGTCGTCAAAACAATGGTTAGGAAGATGACACCATACTTTTTCGCAAAGTGGAAAATTAGGTGAACCAAAACAGAGAGAAAATATACAGTGGAACCTGCCGTATGCGACCCTCTTCGTAAGCGACCACCTGTTTTCAACGACCGTTTTTCTATGCACGGACTATTTACTAATGCTAATTGACCTTTAGTGAGCGATCACCTCCAGAACGGTATAAAAGGTATAAATCTTTCTCTTCTCACCTCCAGCTATGGGTTAAATGGGTTGAAAAGCAGAACAGATTGTATTCTATAGCCTTGGTTGGCAACCAGTATACCGCAAACAAAAATGGCAACCTGTTGCGGGAAAATCTTCTGCCTAGTCAGTCATGGATCGAAAGAGACATGATCACCCAAGCGTGTAGCATATATGGAACTAAACTAGCTGACTGATTATATAATTATACGGCAGAAATATGGTACCGGTCCCTGGCACTCCGAGAAGACCTGTTACGTCAATGAAGACTGCCATTAGAAAGAATAAGATTTCATGTTTTCATGTTTAAGATTATGTCAAAATGACCCTAAAAGGAGAACATAAATTTATAAGCCTTTCGTTGTGTTGAACATGAGACAGTTAAGGTATTAGGGGAGCTTGAGCGTATTTTCAATATATTTCTTCTTTTCATATATATATATATATATATATATATATATCCTAGCAGTATAACCCGGCGTTGCTCGAGTGTAATGAAAGCTTTAAAACAAATTCATGGTCCTGGAGCTCAGACTCTTTGGACGTTGGCACGATCGACTAAAATATAATAGTTGTTTCCAGTTAAAGCGAAACTGTAGACTGAAAAAAAAATTAATGGATGTAAGTCAAATTTTTATTTTCTGGTATCGATATCAAAAAATGTTTTTCGTCGTAAACTGAATTTTGAAGGCTAAATAAGTCCTCTGAGTAAATGGTATCATGGCTGAGACTAAGAACTACAATTATACCTACTTAGAGCCAAACCCGAAGTAAAAACTAAAATAAAAGGGCTGAAAAAAAATACAGATATACAGGCAGATAAACAGACACACACACACAAAAATCTTGCCTTTTATATGTATATATATTATCGATTTTCTGCACTATTCTTAGAACTGCAACCTTGACACTTCTGAATATCGTTTCTTATGTCTTTGTCTATGAGTGTATCAAATTTGATTAAAATCGGACCACTCCTTCTGTAACCCAAGTTTTTCGATTATCGATTTTCTATATTTATCTGGGGTACCTCAACACAAAACCTAGCTAAGAACACTCGCAGACGCTTATAGTACAACTGTGTAAATTTTCAAGAAAATCGGTTCAGCCGATTCGGAATCTATAGGTAACGGACACACATACACATACACACACACACGGACAAAATTTCATCTATAAATAAGTTTAAGTATATATATATATATATATATATATATATATATATATATATATATATATATATATAAACATGGTGTCCATAAATTATCTGCTGTACAACTTTCAAAATCTATTGTGTCTATTACAGTTAATGTCTTTCAATACACTTATTTGCATCTTGAAGAAATATTATCAAAGTTTTTATTTACATAGTGTTACGTGTTAAGTGTAACAAAAGAAAAAAATGATTGACCAAAACTCAGAGTTAAATCACATACAAATATTTAATTTACGATAAACACTAAATGATGTGTATACAAAATTTACATTTTCGCATTCAAAACAGAAACTTAGGCTTTACTTCTGGCAGGCGAAGTCTTACGAAGTGGAAGGAAGGGTCAATATCTTTACCCAGGCAGCTTTAGGGGAGCTTGAGCGTATTTTCAATATATTTCTTCGTTTCATATATATATATACTAGCAGTATAGCCCATAGAACCATGGCTGAAGATGTAAAGAAACGTAGAAAAGCCTGACCCCCGATCAATTTAAGAAAAGTTAAAGTCGAACAATAAGTACCCACACACCGCCCGCTGCCACGTCACACTGTTATTTGGCTGTCTTGGCAAAGTTTGATAAAGGCCGAAAAGACGTTTTTTTTATGTGGAGAATTGATAGTCTGATTGTTTTTAAAAATTGAAGTCGTTTAAGAGCTATACTTTTTGGAATTCCTTAAATGTGTATATAAAGAATAATTTCCAGTATGGTCAATGAAAAGGTCAAAAAAATCTATTTACCCTTTTAGGTCCATGAGGTTCTCTTTCAGGGTTTAGTTGGTCGGGAACCTTTCTTAGAGATTTTTTTGGCTAGATATAAATCCTTGAATCAAAGCCGGAGTTGATAATGTCAGCAAATCCTTTTAACAACTAACTACTCTCTTCCCAAAATCTATTTTATACGGGCTAACACATAATTTGCATATTTCTAGAACATTTAGAATTCTCTCGATTTTACTCGAACGCTCTACAATCTTCCTAAAAGTTCGATTCTTAATTTCTCTATTTAACAATTACTTCATGAATTAAAACTTTTTTGTAATAACAAGTGGGACTCAATAAAATCCCTTACTATAACTGTTTAGACATTATCTATATTATAATTCTGCTTGTTCCTTCCTTAGTTAGTTACTTACTTACTTAGTTCCTCCGTCCGTTAAACCACACTCTCTACACATGAGCAGTTGGTACGCTGTCCTCGGTTTGGAGTCTGCCACGATGATGATGTCGAAACGGAATCAGTTATGACGACGCTTTCGGGCCGCTAGTCGTGATGATCTCCTCACAGTAGCTGGTCTTGGTCCTCAAGGCGTCTATTACAACAACAAACTCACTGCCAACAGCAGAAAAAGAGATGCCGAAGCAAAAAGAATCATTGGAGCCCAAAGAGGGAGAATGGAAGACGGCGTGGAAGAAGGGTTCCAAAACAAAAAAAACCCACCGCCTCAAGGAAAGTCGCCTCCTCTGCCGCCTCCTAAACAGGATGTCCCACAGGGGAAGCCAAATCAATCCCCAGTAAAGCAACAGCCAGCCCAGGAGGAGTAGCAGATGAAAGTGGGGATGCCAGCCCCCAGAGCATCCTCTTCAAAGAGAGGGAGAGAAGAAAAAGAGAAGCAGGATAACCCTAAAATCCAGAGGAAGAGCAGAAGCAATGAGAAGCGAGGAGTAACCAAGGCTTCCTCGCAACCAGTCTCTCCTGAGAGAGTAAAAGAGTCATATGCTGCGAAGGCAAGGAGCCTTCCATCTTCCCCCCAGAGACTCTCCCAATCCCCGGTCTTCAAACTGACCCCTCTGACCCCTGCTACACCAAGCAAATCACCCGCCCTTACTCCCACTCCCACCCTCCTTCTTCCACTCGCACGCAAACCAGGAAAAAGAGACCTCTTCCCCAGGGGAAAGCTTTAATGAAAATTAATGAGGACATCGCAAAGGTGTGGTCCGCACAAAGGCGTTCCTTATTGAAGCCGTTATTAAAACTTTCTTCGGTGAACGGCAAGTCTACTGAAGATCCCACTAATTTCCCGAAGGCCCCCGATGTGCTTACCCTGATTCGGAACACTGGGGGTAAACTTCGGGTATGGGATCATATCGCTGCGGCCAGTAAGCTGTATAAGAGTATTGTTATGTTCCGGAGTACCACTCCGGAACTCAAAAAAATGGCAAAAATTGTGCAGTAAGGTTCCCCGTTTTGCTCCATTCCTGCTTATATAGGGTCGTAAAACTAATATACCCTACGGACGTAGGCGGTATTGTCCTTGACGGACGAATTACACTGGTGCACTTGGACAATCCATCGGGGTCCCTGCCCACAGAGATTTCTATCTCGTATGTGATTAGATTAATTCTCTTTTTCAATATTTTCAGATTTAAAAGACGTCTATCAAGATAACCAATTTGAATTCGAATGGCCTGAGGGGTCGGGGTTAAACAGCCCGCCTGCTTCGTGACCTCTTGTCGTTCGGCGTGGATGTGACCACGATCAAAAAGACTCACTTTGTTTGCGACTTCGATTCTTGTGTGTTGTCTAACGACTTTGTCGTCTATTCAGCATATGGGAACCGGCAAGCCAGAGGTGTTTCTTTGCTGGTCAAGCGTACTCTTGTCCATGTCGGTGCCGAAGGCCGGTTGATCGTGGCCGATATTGCAATGAAAAGCAACTCGTTTCGTCTGATTGCGGTTTATGCGCCCAATGTTCGGGAGGAGCGTGTCTCGTTTTTTCGGCTGTTGGAGCTTTTCCTGGTTGATTAGTCACGACTAGTCCTAGTGGGGGACTGGAATGCCATCCTGTACCACAAGTGGGATAGAGGGTGGGGAGCTAGCGGAAGGCGTGGTGATCGTAGTCTGGTCGATCTGATTGACGAATTTGGTCTCGTTGATAGATATCGGGTCAATTATCCTGGTGGGAGAATGTGAACGTGGACTCGTAGTTACCTGGATAGAATGTAGTGAGAGAAGCCGACATAGATTTGTTAGAATGTCCTACGTTCCACTGGTTAGGCTACACGGACCACAAACTCGTTTGTGTCCGTGTAGCGTTAGACTTTAGGCCTAGAATGGCTGGTTTCTGGAAGTTCAATCAGTCCTTACTGGACAGGCAGGATTTTCAACGCCGGCTATTTAACGTAGTGCAGCGGGCGTTAACTGGGGGAGTCATTGGGAATAAGTGGTGGGAGAATCTTAAGAATAGGATTCGGTCTTTCACCACTGAATACAGCCAACGACTCAAACTAGATAAGGCTGCCAATGTGAAGACAGAGCTAATTACTCTCGGGCGGAGGCTGGTGGGGATCCCCTAGAGATAGCCTTAGCTAATGAGGCCCTGGAGCGGTCGAATAGCGATCGTTACATGGGCCAGGTAATTAGACATAGGTTAAGCAAGATGTCTTCCGAAGCTATGAACATGAGCGCAAAACTGCGCAAGGAAGAAATTCGCCGAGGCGGTGATCAGTACATTCGAGAGGTACGAGACCCGGAGGAACGTACTCTTCGGTCGACTGACGATATGTGCGAGGCGTTTTGGTGGCATTTCGAACGCCGGTTTACCAAGGAGCCTGATCTCCGTGAAGAGGAGTTTCGCAGCTATTTGGCTGACTTCCCCCGTCTTTTGCCGGCTGATGCAGCTTAGCAGCGAGGAGGAGATTACAGAGGACGAAGTCTACGCGGCTTTGAAGAAGAGTCGGCAGTGGCAAGTCGCCAGGTTTGGATGGTTTGCACTATAAGTTGTACTTGAGGTTGTCGCACATTTTGTCCTGATCTTGACTGTCGTGTTCAACAACTGGTTCTGGCGGGGGTCCATCCCCAACTAGTTCACCAGGGGTGTGGTGAGAAAAGGCAAAAATGTTAGGAGGAAACTAGATGGTTACAGGCCCATAACTTTGCTAAACACAGAGTTAAAGATTTTGGCCAAGATCCTGACGAATTGCTTGCAGCTAGTTGCCGAGTCTCTGTTGGGACCTGAACAGACTTGCGCTGTGAGGGGACAAACAGTTCAGAGCAACCTGAATTTGATCCGCACGATCCTAGAGGGTGTAAAAGACGACAATGAAGCTGCGCTGATCAATTAAGATCAGTCCATGGCATTTGATAGGGTTGACAATGGCTACCTGGCGGCTGCCCTGCAGGTCGCCGGGTTCGTACCCGAATTCTGCCGCTAGATTAGTCTCCTGTATCGCTCCCCTACGGCTGTGGTACAGGTGAACGGGAAGCTGTCGAGCGCTTTTGCGCTGTCTAGCTCGGTTCGCCGGCTAAGAGACAGAACGTGCAGTCCGGCCCTACGTAGAATCACTGTCCCTGGTGTGGCTCGAACCAGGCTTTCCGCGTACGCCGATGACGTAACCACTTTCGTGTCCTCCCGGAGTGACATTGAGGTGGTACAGAAGGCGCTTGAACGGTACAAACAGGTGACAGGGGCCAAGATTAACCGCGACAAGTCTTCCATCTTGCGGTTAGGTGCCTGGAAGGGTGCTTCCCTCCCGGGGCCCTTCGACTGAACGGACGGTTCTGTCCGCATTCTTGGAGTGTGGTGTGGACCCGACCTTCAGTTGGAGAAGAATTGCTCTGAAGTACAGGTAAAGGTCGGCGCGTCGGTCGAGATTTGGCGTCAAAGGAATTTGTCACATATATCTTTCCCATAATTCTTTACCGGCTGTCTGTACTTCCACTTTGTGACGAGTGTGAGAAGGCGATCGAGCGTTTGCTATTCTCCCTTCTGTAGAGAGGACGCAAACATCACGTCGACAAACGTGTCTGTTACCAACGTCCGTATTCTGGGGGTCTGGGAATGCTGCACTTGGCGAGTCACAAGCTCGCTTCAGGGGTGGTTTTTATCAGGCGTGCGTCATTGGAAGACTCATTGCTGTCGGGGATAGTGAGGGACATGTTCCCTAGCCTTACAATCACTCCCCCGATCACGAGGCGGTTCCGTAAACCTCGGGGGCGATCGAGTTTTCTGCTCGAATGTCGGACGACCTTGAGGGTCATTCCACGGTCTAGTGACCTTTCTCAGCCTAGGAGGTACTTCTATCGGGGATTAGTGGAGGGCGTGGTGAAGGATCCACTACGCGAATCGCTCGGCATGTCGGAGGATGAGTATCGCTCTTATTGGTCTTGGGCGCCAGGTTCGGATTATCTCAGCAATTCTGAGTTTTCTCTGACTTGGCGATTAGCGCAGAATCGGTTGTTTCGGCCCCGTTTTCTGAAGTGAAGCGAATGTTTTTTCTGTCACTACTGGCCAAGGCTCGAATAGTGATATAGACGACACGACTGGAGGAAGTCTTGCGGGGTGGCCGCCTTTTACATCAGGATCTGATCCGATATTTTGAGCACCAGCTCAAAATGAAGATTCGAACTGATTGAAAACGATTGACCTCGACAGATTTCAGAAACAGGTGAATAAATGTGGCGAGTCTGGTTCGCGTGACCGGGGCTAGTCTTGATTTTCTCTTTTAGTTCTCCTAATCACATCGGGGTGAATTCCTTTGGAACCCTTCCCTGGTTAAGATAAGTCCCTTTTTGTGTACCTAGTTAATGTGAGAGAGTGTGTTTCCCGGCCTGTTCCCGGCAATGTCTCTTTTGTTATGATCCAGTTCGAGATTCCCAGTTCCGATTTATTTTTGTCCCGTTTAATCTCGGCTGGTTCAGTATTATATTTTCCCCTATCCAAATTATTTTCTCCTCTCCACTCCCCGTAGAAAGAGAGCTTCTTGATTTTTTTCCTTTGGGCAGAATACAGCGGCCTCTTTATTTTGAGGGAGGGCTGGGTCCAGTTAACATCATGTCTTTAGTTTGTATTTTGAGTTGAACAATTTTGTTTTTGGGGAATTGTTGTCAAAACCCTCCCCCTTATGTCATTTCATGTGAAAGTTTTTTGTATATTTTTGTATATATTATATATTGTAAAATTTTTATGTTCACGTGGGTTGTTTTAGGTTCCTCGGAATGTTTTGCAGTATTTGGGGACATGGCGGATTGAATGTTGTCTTGTCGTGATTGCGAAAATTGTAACGTATGTTTGGGTCGTGAATCGGGTTAGCTAGGTATAAGATAGTTAGTGTGGACCATACTGAGCATTTCTCCTGCCCCATTTTGGCCTTGTGCCACAACTGTAAATATTCAGTGAATAAATAAATAAATATCTATCTATCTATCTATCTATCTATCTATCTATCTATCTATCTATGTCAGTCTGTTTCTATCTATCTATCTATCTATCTATCTATCTATCTATCTATCTATCTATCTATCTATGTCAGTCTCTTTGTATCTATTAATCTATCTATGTCAGTCTCTCAGTATCTATCTATCTATCTATCTATCTATCTATCTATCTATGTCAGTCTCTTTCTATCTATCTATCTATCTATGTCAGTCTCTTTCTTTCTATCTATCTATCTATGTCAGTCTCTTTCTTTCTTTCTATCTATCTATCTATCTATCTATCTATCTATCTATGTCAGTCTGTTTCTATCTATCTATCTATCTATCTATCTATCTATCTATCTATCTATGTCAGTCTCTTAGTATCTATCTATCTCTCTATCTATCTATGTCAGTCTCTTAGTATCTATCTATCTATCTATCTATCTATCTATCTATCTATCTATCTATCTATGTCTGTCTCTTTCTATCTATCATATATACGTAGGTTACAAAGATTACCTAATTTATTTACACTGTTCAAACTGTTATCCTCATTTTTGTTGCTATATTCACAATGTTTCAGCCGTTATATGCTTCCACCATATTTAGGTGAATCTACCCCGATGAACGAAAATAAGGATGCAGTTAAAAAATTTCAATTACCTGAAGACGGTCAGGGCTTACAACGGCCGAAAATTCGTGAATATGGCTGTTGCAGAGTTTTACGTGATATTTATTATTTCGCTTTTATCAGAACGATTTGAATTAGAAAAGACTGCATGTGAAATAAACTCCACGAACAAAAATTATTTGGCACGAGTCAAGAAGAATTTTCTGAATAAAATCACTAAGAGAAGATCTAAATCTAAACTTATTTATAAATGGAACTTTGTCTGTGTGTGTGTGTCTGTGTGTATGTGTCCGTTACCTATAGACTCCGAAACGGCTGAACCGATTTTCTTGAAAATTTACACCGTTGTACTAGAAGCGTCTGCGAGTGTTCTTAGCTAGGTTTTGTGTCGAGGTACTCCCGATAAATATCGAAAGTCGATAATCGAAAATATAAAGTTATAGAAGGAGTGGTTCGATTTTAATCAAATTTGATACACTCATAGACAAAGACATAAGAAATGATATCCAGAAGTTTCAAGGTTGCAGTTCTTACAATAGTGCAGAAAATCGATTATATATATATATATAAAAGGCAAGGTGTTTGTGTGTGTGTGTATTTGCTTATCTGTCTGTATATCCTTTATACAAATCCACAATTTTTATCCGATTCTCACCAAACTTCACACAAATATTCTTTAGGCTGAGTCTGCGCTCCAGGACCATGGATTAGTTTTAAAGCTTTCATTACACCCGAGCAACGCCGAGCTATACTGCTAGTTAATTATATATCAACAATTCATAGGCAGAAATATGCATAGACTTACCTGTCACCTTTCTGATCAGAGTACAATTAAACGACATTTCTCAGAAAAACATAAACCTGTAAGTAATATCAGACAGATTTTAGTCAACAATACAATAAGCCTCACTCATACACACAGTAAAAAGAACCTTCAGATATTGGAGGCCATCTACATTAAATCCAAACAACCCACACTTAATAAAATCACCTTTAAATCTGGCCATAACACATTACATTGCATTTGCATACATGGTTTTGTTGTCACTTCGCGCTATCACGCGGTGTGACGTCATAGAACCGCATTGCAAATTTGCGAACTGCATTTGTTATTTTTGGTAACTATTGCCGTTGCCTAGCGGAGTTCTATGTCAACTCGAAATAAAATCGTCGCTGATGGGAGATGTTATTGTGTTACCGTCTTAATAACCTCTCTGAAGATGGCTCATGTGAGCCGAAAGCTTAAAACAAACTTAATAAAAAATTATCCAAATGTTAGAGAATTTTGTCTTTATTTTCACCTGAAATTAAATCCAAAATACGATGTTTAGAACGGCTCATGATCAAACATAATAGACATTCATTGTCTCTTATATTTAACAGTATATGTTCAGAACAAAAATCTATATAATAGAAATTTCTGTGTAAAGAAAGAATTTGCAGAATTTTTATGTGCAGATCTAAAGTTCAAGTTTAATAACAATGGCGAAATGTTCAATTTTCATGTATCAAATTAAGCATGCAGTTAATGTTTAAAATGTTTTAAAATAATTGTTTATAAATAAATCTGCTTCTCCCTCTAGCTATGGGTTAAATGGCAAGACAGATTGGGCTCTATAGCCATAACTGGAAACCGGTCTACTGCAGAAATTTGTTACGATGCACTTTTTCGTTTTACAATATGAGCGCAGAAAAAATATTAACTCAAAATAAAACTTTTTATTACAGTCGAAAACAGGTGACAACACACTTCTTCAAGCTTGTTGCTACGCAAGCTGTGGGCTTGTAATTAGACAGTGTATTAAACGCTGATTGGTCAGCGTAAATCACATGATTTTTTGTGATCATCTTTCCTAGAATTAAAAGAATTCACGCCAAAATCAGTCCACCGAATTGACGTGTGGCCAGATGGTACAAAATAGAAAACGCGCCTAAAATCCAAAAGTTTGGAAATAGTTAGTTGGTTGGTTAATTTAAACAGCATATCAACCTTCATTAGGTCATTTAATGCTGAAAATTGTTTTTGAGTTGGTTCATTTAACCAGCATATTAACCTTCATTAGGTCATTTAAGGCTGAAAAGCGTTTTTGAGTTGGTTCATTTAACCAGCATATCAACCTTCATTGGGTCATTTAATGCTGAAAATCGTTTTTGAGTTGGTTCATTTAACCAGCATATCAACCTTCATTAGGTCATTTAATGCTGAAAATCGTTTTTGAGTTGGTTCATTTAACCAGCATATCAACCTTCATTAGATCATTTAATGCTGAAAACCGTTTTTAAGTTGGTTCATTTAACTAGCATATCAACCTTCATTAGGTCATTTAATGCTGAAAACCGTTTGTGAGTTAGTTCATTTAACCAGCATATCAACCTTCATTAGGTCATTTAATGCTGAAAACCGTTTTTAAGTTGGTTCATTTAACCAGCATATCAACCTTCATTAGGTCATGTGATGCTGAAAATCGTTTGTGCGTTGGTTCATTTAACCAGCATATCAACCTTCATTAGGTCATTTAATGCTGAAAACCGTTTTTGAGTTGGTTCATTTAACCAGCATATCAACCTTCATTAGGTCATTTAATGCTGAAAAGCGTTTTTGAGTTGGTTCATTTAACCAGTATATCAACCTTCATTAGGTCATTTAATGCTGAAAAGCGTTTATGAGTTGGTTCATTTAACCAGCATATCAACCTTCATTAGGTCATTTGATGCTGAAAATCGTTTGTGAGTTGGTTCATTTAACCAGCATATCAACCTTCATTAGGTCATTTGATGCTGAAAATCGTTTGTGAGTTCGTTCATTTAACCAGCATATCAACCTTCATTAGGTCATTTAATGCTGAAAAGCGTTTTTGAGTTGGTTCATTTAACCAGCATATCAACCTTCATTAGGTCATGTAATGCTGAAAACCGTTTTTTAGTTGGTTCATTTAACCAGCATATCAACCTTCATTAGGTCATTTAATGCTGAAAACCGTTTTTGAGTTGGTTCATTTAACCAGTATATCAACCTTCATTAGGTCATGTAATGCTGAAAAACGTTTTTGAGTTGGGTCATTTAACCAGCATATCAACCTTCATTAGGTCATTTAATGCTGAAAAACGTTTTTGAGTTGGGTCATTTAACCAGTATATCAACCTTCATTAGGTCATTTAATGCTGAAAAACGTTTGTGAGTTGGGTCATTTAACCAGCATATCAACCTTCATTAGGTCATTTAATGCTGAAAAACGTTTTTGAGTTGGGTCATTTAACCAGCATATCAACCTTCATTAGGTCATTTAATGCTGAAAAACGTTTTTGAGTTGGGTCATTTAACCAGCATATCAACCTTCATTAGGTCATTTAATGCTGAAAAACGTTTTTGAGTTGGGTCATTTAACCAGTATATCAACCTTCATTAGGTCATTTAATGCTGAAAAACGTTTTTGAGTTGGGTCATTTAACCAGCATATCAACCTTCATTAGGTCATTTAATGCTGAAAAACGTTTTTGAGTTGGGTCATTTAACCAGCATATCAACCTTCATTAGGTCATTTAATGCTGAAAAACGTTTTTGAGTTGGGTCATTTAACCAGCATATCAACCTTCATTAGGTCATTTAATGCTGAAAAACGTTTTTGAGTTGGGTCATTTAACCAGTATATCAACCTTCATTAGGTCATTTAATGCTGAAAAACGTTTTTGAGTTGGGTCATTTAACCAGCATATCAACCTTCATTAGGTCATTTAATGCTGAAAAACGTTTTTGAGTTGGGTCATTTAACCAGCATATCAACCTTCATTAGGTCATTTAATGCTGAAAAACGTTTTTGAGTTGGGTCATTTAACCAGCATATCAACCTTCATTAGGTCATTTAATGCTGAAAAACGTTTTTGAGTTGGGTCATTTAACCAGTATATCAACCTTCATTAGGTCATTTAATGCTGAAAAACGTTTTTGAGTTGGGTCATTTAACCAGTATATCAACCTTCATTAGGTCATTTAATGCTGAAAAACGTTTTTGAGTTGGGTCATTTAACCAGTATATCAACCTTCATTAGGTCATTGAATGCTGAAAACCGTTTTGATTTGTTTTATTTAGTTAGTTTGTTTTATTGTTTTTGTTTGTTTATATTTTTTTTTTCCAAAAAGTTTTGTTGGTAACGTTTTTTCATTCAGAAATTTTTGTTGGTAACGTTTTTTTTATTCAAAACAGTTTTGTTGAATACTTTTATAGCATTTTGACCCCAGTTTGGGGGGATTAACTATTTATCCATAGCTGGGACCCTAACAGGTGCTACCACTCTGGGTCAGAGTGGACCTGGGAACAACAGTAATTAAGAGGTGGTTCCATGATCCTCACAACCTCCCAAACGGAGACCTTGCTGCCGGATGCAGATTACCGTCATACCCAGGACCCAGTTTGGAAATGGATCCTAGTGGAAAAGGACCTAAGTAGAGAATCGACAACACATCTAAATCAGTAACTTGTAGAAATTAACTACTTCGAAGAAATTCCCCAAATCCTTAGTTCGACTCATACTTGAGCGAACAAGATTCAACTCAAAACTTTTCAGTTTTTTGAAAGCTTAGAGATACAGGTGATGTACTGAATAATGGCGCAGATTTGTTCATTTCTAAATCATTGGATAGATAGATAGATAGATAGATAGATAGATAGATAGATAGATAGATAGATAGATAGATAGATAGATATAAACAGACTGGAGTAGATACAAACAGACTGGAGTAGATAGATAGATAGATAGATAGATAGATAGATAGATAGATAGATAGATAGATAGATAGATAGATAGATAGATAGATAGATAGATAAAGATATAAACAGACTGGAGTAGATATAAACAGACTGGAGTAGATAGATAGATAGATAGATAGATAGATAGATAGATAGATAGATAGATAGATAGATAGATAGATAGATAGATATAAACAGACTGGAGTAGATATAAACAGACTGGAGTAGATAGATAGATAGATAGATAGATAGATAGATAGATAGATAGATAGATAGATAGATAGATATACAGACTGGAGTAGATATAAACAGACTGGAGTAGATAGATAGATAGATAGATAGATAGATAGATAGATAGATAGATAGATAGATAGATAGATATAAACAGACTGGAGTAGATAGAAACAGACTGGAGTATATAGATAGATAGATAGATAGATAGATAGATAGATAGATAGATAGATAGATAGATAGATAGATAGATAGATATAAACAGACTGGAGTAGATAGAAACAGACTGGAGTAGATAGATAGATAGATAGATAGATAGATAGATAGATAGATAGATAGATAGATAGATAGATATACAGACTGGAGTAGATGATAGATAGATAGATAGATAGATAGATAGATAGATAGATAGATAGATAGATAGATAGATAGATAGATAGATATAAACAGACTGGAGTAGATAGAAACAGACTGGATAGATAGATAGATAGATAGATAGATAGATAGATAGATAGATAGATAGATAGATAGATAGAAACAAACAGACTGAGTAGATAGAAACAGACTGGAGTAGATAGATAGATAGATAGATAGATAGATAGATAGATAGATAGATAGATAGATAGATAGATATAAACAGACTGGAGTAGATAGATAGATAGATAGATAGATAGATAGATAGATAGATAGATAGATAGATAGATAGATAGATATACAGACTGGAGTAGATGATAGATAGATAGATAGATAGATAGATAGATAGATAGATAGATAGATAGATAGATAGATATAAACAGACTGGAGTAGATAGATAGATAGATAGATAGATAGATAGATAGATAGATAGATAGATAGATAGATAGATAGATAGATAGATATAAACAGACTGGAGTAGATAGATAGATAGATAGATAGATAGATAGATAGATAGATAGATAGATAGATAGATAGATAGATATACAGACTGGAGTAGATAGATAGATAGATAGATAGATAGATAGATAGATAGATAGATAGATAGATAGATAGATAGATAGATATAAACAGACTGGAGTAGATACAAACAGACTGGAGTAGATAGATAGATAGATAGATAGATAGATAGATAGATAGATAGATAGATAGATATAAACAGACTGGAGTAGATATAAACAGACTGGAGTAGATAGATAGATAGATAGATAGATAGATAGATAGATAGATAGATAGATAGATAGATAGATAGATATAAACAGACTAGTAGATATAAACAGACTGGAGTAGATAGATAGATAGAGTAGATAGATAGATAGATAGATAGATAGATAGATAGATAGATAGATAGATAGATAGATATAAACAGACTGGAGTAAAGATAGATAGATAGATAGATAGATAGATAGATAGATAGATAGATAGATAGATAGATAGATAGATAGATAGATATAAACAGACTGGAGTAGATAGAAACAGACTGGAGTATATAGATAGATAGATAGATAGATAGATAGATAGATAGATAGATAGATAGATAGATAGATAGATAGATAGATAGATATAAACAGACTGGAGTAGATAGAAACAGACTGGAGTAGATAGATAGATAGATAGATAGATAGATAGATAGATAGATAGATAGATAGATAGATAGATAGAAACAAACAGACTGGAGTAGATAGAAACAGACTGGAGTAGATAGATAGATAGATAGATAGATAGATAGATAGATAGATAGATAGATAGATAGATAAAAAGATAGTAGATAGACTGGAGTAGATAGATAGATAGATAGATAGATAGATAGATAGATAGATAGATAGATATAAACAGACTGGAGTAGATAGATAGATAGATAGATAGATAGATAGATAGATAGATAGATAGATAGATAGATACAGACTGGAGTAGATAGATAGATAGATAGATAGATAGATAGATAGATAGATAGATAGATAGATAGATAGATATAAACAGACTAGTAGATAGATAGATAGATAGATAGATAGATAGATAGATAGATAGATAGATAGATAGATAGATAGATAGATAGATAGAAAAACAGAGGATAGATAGATAGATAGATAGATAGATAGATAGATAGATAGATAGATAGATAGATAGATAGATAGATAGATAGATAGATATAAACAGACTGGAGTAGATACAAACAGACTGGAGTAGATAGATAGATAGATAGATAGATAGATAGATAGATAGATAGATAGATAGATAGATAGATGGATAGATATAAACAGACTGGAGTAGATAAAACAGACTGGATAGATAGATAGATAGATAGATAGATAGATAGATAGATAGATAGATAGATAGATAGATAGATAGATAGATAGATAGATATAAACAGACTGGAGTAGATATAAACAGACGGAGTAGGATAGATAGATAGATAGATAGATAGATAGATAGATAGATAGATAGATAGATAGATAGATAGATAGATAGAAATAGATATAAAGTAGATAGAGTAGATAGATAGATAGATAGATAGATAGATAGATAGATAGATAGATAGATAGATATAAACAGACTGGAGTAGATAGAAACAGACTGGAGTATATAGATAGATAGATAGATAGATAGATAGATAGATAGATAGATAGATAGATAGATAGATATAAACAGACTGGAGTAGATAGAAACAGACTGGAGTAGATAGATAGATAGATAGATAGATAGATAGATAGATAGATAGATAGATAGATAGATAGATATAAACAGACTGGAGTAGATAGATAGATAGATAGATAGATAGATAGATAGATAGATAGATAGATAGATAGATAGATAGATAGATAGATAGAAACAAACAGACTGGAGTAGATAGAAACAGACTGGAGTAGATAGATAGATAGATAGATAGATAGATAGATAGATAGATAGATAGATATAAACAGACTGGAGTAGATAGATAGATAGATAGATAGATAGATAGATAGATAGATAGATAGATAGATAGATAGATAGATATAAACAGACTGGAGTAGATAGATAGATAGATAGATAGATAGATAGATAGATAGATAGATAGATAGATAGATAGATAGATATAAACAGACTGAGTAGATAGATAGATAGATAGATAGATAGATAGATAGATAGATAGATAGATAGATAGATAGATAGATAGAAACAAACAGACTGGAGTAGATAGAAACAGACTGGAGTAGATAGATAGATAGATAGATAGATAGATAGATAGATAGATAGATAGATATAAACAGACTGGAGTAGATAGATAGATAGATAGATAGATAGATAGATAGATAGATAGATAGATAGATAGATAGATAGATAGATAGATAGATAGATAGATAGATAGATAGATAGATAGATAGATAGATAGATATAAAACAGACTGAGTAGATAGATAGATAGATAGATAGATAGATAGATAGATAGATATAAACAGACTGGAGTAGATAGATAGATAGATAGATAGATAGATAGATAGATAGATAGATAGATAGATAGATATGAAAGGACGCATTCTCAATTTTAAACAAGCTCAACTCAACCAACAGAAATATGTTAATTAATATTTTCACCATCGCCTGAATTCCAAGCCTGAATATGATTCAAACATCATTCGACTTTATACTGAAGGAGTGAAGTTTATCCGCAGATAACACATTCTTCTCAGTACAAAACTAAATAATAATTTTGAATCCGAATCATCATCATCATCATCATCATCATCAACCTCAAGTTAAGTACAATTCGTTTCAAATTACGTTCAAAGGTAGCAATCTCTTTTTTTTTTAATCCGATCACCCCGAGAAAGGCGGTAACGCCACTGATATGCAGGGGGCTACGTAATAATGAAAAGATTGGAGAAGAGAAAGCCGGAAACCACAACCTAAACAGAGAACAAGGGATGAGCATCTTAACCTGTTCAATAGACGAGTGGAAAGTGTAAACCGGGCGATAGATAGATCTATCTACTCCAATTGAAAAAAAAACACAAAGTGAGAAGATTGGAAAAGAGAAAGCCGGAAACCACATCCTAAACAGGGAACAAAGGATGAGCCTCTTAACCTGTTCAATAGACGTGGGTGGAGTGTGAACCGGGCGATAGATAGATCTATCTACTCCGATTGAAAAAAAAAAGAAAACCATGGTAGTAAAAGTCCACTCAAGAGATTTCTGCTAAAATCAAAAAAAGAATCAATTTTATCGACATATTTTTGAATTAATACACTTAACTCAAGAACTTTATTGTGTAAGACTTTATTCAATTTAGCAGTCATTTTGTGCACAACATTTGAACTCTGAAACTTGTCAATTTAATCCTAACATCAGAACTGATTTCATATTTCATGAGCATTAATTATCACATTCACCTTTCACATCTGTATATCTTTTGATACAAATAGTTATTTATCCGTTAAATAATCAAGTATCTTTTCAGTCAATTTTCCATCCTTATTCATTCTTTTTCATGCAAAATACAAATTGTTTGTAGAGGAACTGGCAGTATGGCCCGGCGTTGCTAGAGTGCAATGAAAGCTTTAAACTAATCCATGGTCGTAGAGCTCAAACTCTTTGAACGTTGACACGAAAGACTAAAAAGCAATAGTTATTTACAGTTAAAACGAAACCGTAGACTGAAAGAAAAATGAATGGATGTTAGTCAAATTTTGATTTCCTGGTATCGATATCAGATAGGTTTTTTTCATCGTAAACTGAATTTTGAAGGCTAAATAAGTCCTCTGAGTAAATGGTATCATGGCTGAGACTAAGAACTACAATTATACCTACTTAGAGCCAATTCCGAAGCAAAAACTAAAATGAAAAGGCTAAAAAAAATACAGACATACAGGTAGATAAACAGACACACTTGCCTTTTATATAAATATATTATCGATTTCTGCACTATTGTAAGAACTATTGCAACCTTGAAACTTCTGAATATCGTTTCTTATGTCTTTGTTTATGAGTGTATCAAATCTGATTAAAATCGGACCACTCCTTCTATAACCCGATCTTTTCGATTATCGATTTTCGATATTTATCGGGGTTGCCTCGAAACAAAACCTAGCTAAGAACACTCGCAGACGCTTATAGTACAACTGTGTAAATTTTTAAGAAAATCGGTTCAGCCGTTTTGGAATCTATAGGTAACGTACAGACACACACACAGAGACAAAGTTCCATTTATAAATAAGTTTAGATATACTTTCAAGCAGCCGAATTCAACATATAGCGGAACCCTGGCTCCTGATTGTTCATCAAATCACAAAATTCAAAATACTTCAGAGAAACGGTTTTTCCACAGCTAAAGAAAAAATCGTTTCTTTGAGCCACCCCACGTGACTGGATTCAATATTTAAGGACGGTCTCTAACCAGTCACGACGGTCAGTCAGAGGAGGCGGTTTGCTGACAAACAACTAACATGTAGCGTCAACTTCAAATCAACCCGGAGATAAGGTCAGGTCGCACCTTGTTCTCTTTCTCTTTCTCCTTATCTCTCTGAACAATTACTGCTACAAACATTTTGTACAAACTCTTAATACCTCAACTTTATCATTGAACACGAACTCTATTCATAACTTCTTAATGTTTCTAATTGAACATTAACTTCTACAACTTATATTATTCCTCCTTTTAATAAATTTCTATTTTAACATTCAAAATGTATATTTTATTATTCCTTTCTTCTACACAATTCCACACATTCCAACCTGCCGACAACAAACCTTCTGATGATGATAACTCAGCATAAATCCTGTAAGCTGAGTTCGGTTAAGTCTGACAAAAGGCCAAACCAAGAAAAATTAACCAGCTTCCTACTACTTCAAGCCCTTTGATAATTTAAACAAAAAATAAAATTCCGACATTTTTATAGCAAAGTAATAATAAACTACTGTAGGAATAAGAAATTAAGAACTAAAAACATTTTGGCAAAAACCCAAAGTAAAATTGCACATCTGCAAAATTGGATTCAAACGACTATTCACAAGTTAGTGTGAAAAGCAAATCCTGAATCCTGATAGGATTAAAAACAGAAAATTCATAATGATGTTATTTCACATCTAAAAGCGAAAATGCTCGCTGGAGCCGGTCACATGACCAGATTTAATTACTTGAGGACATTCTGTGACCGGTTAACAGAGCCAGAAACAACTAAAACAACTTCAAATCGACCCGGAGATAAGGTCAGGTCGCACCTTGTTCTCTTTCTCCTTATCTCTTTCAACAATTACTACTACGAACATTTTCTACAACTCTTGATACCCATAACTTTATCATTGAACACGAACTCTACCCTTAACTTCTTAATAATGTTTCTAATGGCACATTAACTTCTACAACTCGTATTATTCTTTCTTTTTAATAAATTCATATTTTAAAATGCAAAATGTATATTTTATTCTTACACTATTCCACATATTCCAACCTGCCGACAACCAACCTTCTGATAACGATGAAAACTTAATAATTCTGATGATGATAATTCTGGATAAAACTTGTAAGCTGTAGGGAGTTTGGTTAAGTATGACACAAGGCCGAATAAAAGAAACATTAACCATTTCGTTACGTCTACACTACTACAGAAAAATCTTCTGCCCAGCTATTCAAGTCCCTTTTGAGACATGATCACCTAAGTGTGTAGCACTTAACTGACTAAGTATCAGAGTATTTGTTAAATTGTTTTCAGGATTCTTTCAAAATATAAAAACCATATCCCTACTCATGCAATACAATAAGTAACCAAATAATTGTTTTAAATTCTCTGAGAATTGGGGTCGTTTCCAAACACAAAACAATGAGATAGATAGATAGATAGATAGATAGATAGATAGATAGATAGATAAGAACAGAATGGGATAGATAGATAGATAGATAGATAGATAGATAGATAGATAGATAGATAGATAGATAGGATAGGAGGTAGATATGAACAGACTGAGATAGATAGATAGAAATAGATATGAAAGAGACTAGATAGATAGATAGATAGATAGATAGATAGATAGATAGATAGATAGAGATAGCGAGGTAGATATGAACAGACTGAGATAGATAGATAGATAGATATGAAAGAGACTGAAATAGATAGATAGATAGATAGATAGATAGATAGATAGATAGATAGATAGATATGAACAGAATGAGATAGATAGATAGATAGAGAGAGAGAGAGAGATAGCGAGAGAGATATGAACAGACTGAGATAGATAGATAGATAGATAGATAGATAGATAGATAGATAGATATGAACAGACTGAGATAGACAGAGAGAGAGAGAGAGATAGCGAGATAGATAAGAACAGACTGAGATAGATAGATAGATAGATAGATAGATAGATAGATATGAACAGACTGAGATAGATAGAGAGAGAGAGAGAGATAGCGAGATAGATATGAACAGACTGAGATAGATAGATAGAAAGAGACTGAAATAGATAGATAGATAGATAGATAGATAGATAGAGAGAGAGAGAGAGAGAGAGAGAGAGAGAGATAGCGAGGTAGATATGAACAGACTGAGATAGATAGATAGATATGAAAGAGACTGAAATAGATAGATAGATAGATAGATAGATAGATATGAACAGACTGAGATAGATAGAGAGAGAGAGAGAGATAGCGAGATAGATAAGGAACAGACTGAGATAGATAGATAGATAGATAGATAGATAGATATGAATGACTGAGATAGATAGAGAGAGAGAGAGAGAGATAGCGAGATAGATATGGACAGACTGAGATAGATAGATATGAAAGAGACTGAAATAGATAGATAGATAGATAGATAGATAGATAGATAGATAGAGAGAGAGAGAGAGAGAGAGAGAGATAGCGAGGTAGATATGAACAGACTGAGATAGATAGATAGATATGAAAGAGACTGAAATAGATAGATAGATAGATAGATAGATAGATAGATATGAACAGACTGAGATAGATAGAGAGAGAGAGAGAGATAGCGAGACAGAGTTATGAACAGACTGAGATAGATAGAGAGAGAGAGAGAGAGATAGCGAGATAGATATGAACAGACTGAGATAGATAGATAAGAAAGAGACTGAAATAGATAGATAGATAGATAGATAGAGAGAGAGAGAGAGAGAGAGAGAGAGAGAGATAGCGAGGTAGATAGTGAACAGACTGAGATAGATAGATAGATATGAAAGAGACTGAAATAGATAGATAGATAGATAGATAGATAGATAGATAGATATGAACAGAATGAGATAGATAGATAGAGAGAGAGAGAGAGAGAGAGAGAGAGATAGCGAGATAGATATGAATAGACTGAGATAGATAGATAGATAGATAGATATGAACAGACACTGAGATAGATAGATAGATAGATAGAGAGTGAGAGAGAGAGAGATAGCAAGATAGATATGAACAGACTGAGATAGATAGATAGATAGATAGATAGATAGATAGATAGATAGATAGATAGAGATAGCGAGGTAGATATGAACAGACTGAGATAGATAGATAGATATGAAAGAGACTGAAATAGATAGATAGATAGATAGATAGATAGATAGATATGAACAGAATGAGATAGATAGATAGATAGATAGAGAGAGAGAGAGAGAGAGATAGCGAGAGAGATATGAACAGACTGAGATAGATAGATAGATAGATAGATAGATAGATAGATAGATATGAACAGACTGAGATAGATAGAGAGAGAGAGAGAGATAGCGAGAGAGATATGAACAGACTGAGATAGATAGATAGATAGATAGATAGATAGATAGATAGATATGAACAGACTGAGATAGATAGAGAGAGAGAGAGAGATAGCGAGATAGATATGAACAGACTGAGATAGATAGATAGATAGATAGATAGATAGATAGATAGATATGATATGAACAGACTGAGATAGATAGAGAGAGAGAGAGAGAGAGAGAGAGAGAGAGAGATAGCAAGATAGATATGAACAGACTGAGATAGATAGATATGAAAGAGACTGAAATAGATAGATAGATAGATAGATAGATAGAGAGAGAGAGAGAGAGAGAGAGAGAGATAGCGAGGTAGATATGAACAGACTGAGATAGATAGATAGATATGAAAGAGACTGAAATAGATAGATAGATAGATAGATAGATAGATAGATAGATAGATAGATAGATAGATAGATAGATATGAACAGAATGAGATAGATAGATAGATAGATAGAGAGAGAGAGAGAGAGAGAGAGAGAGAGAGAGATAGCGAGATAGATATGAATAGACTGAGATAGATAGATAGATAGATAGATAGATAGATAGATAGATATGAACAGACACTGAGATAGATAGATAGATAGATAGATAGATAGATAGATAGATAGATAGATAGATAGATAGATAGATAGATAGAATAGATAGATATGAACAGACACTGAGATAGATAGATAGATAGATAGATAGATAGATAGATAGATAGATAGATAGATAGATAGATAGATAGATAGATATGAACTGATTGATAACCATAATAGATTGAAATAAACAGACATAAAAAGGATTATTTCATGTCAGGTTTTTTGGGACAAGGGAAATAATAAAATTAAATCTAAGAATTAACTCCCCTACACTAAATGTCGTTTGCCCTGATGTTTTAAAATTTTGATTTTCATATTCATAACCAACGTAATTTTTCTCGTTTACTGCTATTCTTTTTCATTCAGACTATTAAGTAAACATTGTGAATATTAATCGTAATATGTTGAAAGAAGATATATAAACAACAGCTTTCGCGTCATGCTTATTTTTAGATACTGAATAAAAGCATAAATTCATTTCCTCCAATCCTAAAAGAACGTAACATTGTCATTAAATGAGTTAAGTTATATGAAAAAACCTAAAATTGATACCGGAATTTTTAGAAACCTATAATTAAATACTGTAATACGAACATTTTATTTTAGTTTTTTTTTTATAACTAATATGTACTTGTGTACTTAGCAAATAACTTAATCTCCAATTAACTTAATTTACGAACATTATTTCAATTTAAGTTTTAAAAATTAAATCATCGCTAAAGTCACGTTTTACCAAAATTTCAAACCTGTTAGAAAGGATTTCAAATAGGTACCTCCCTGAAATCGGTAAAAATAGAGCATAAGTATGAATAAAAAAAGGTTCCAAACTTAATAAAAACAAACTTTTTCTATCAAAATGTTTATATTATTAAAATAATTTTTAGTTTTTTAGTTTGTTTTTTTTTTTTTTAATTTTTTAATCCCTTCTAACATGTTCGAAATTTTGACAGAAAATCTGAGTAACCAAAACGTTACAATGAAAAACGTAATGGTGACTTTTTTCCCGGTAACAAACACATTAATTTGGAAATTCTCGCAAAAATCAAATAATTGTCGGATTTTCATGAAACTTTCAGTACTCATTCACAAATTAATTAAATTATTTTTTAACTTATTTTTTTTTAATCTTTGTAATTTTTTGTTTTTTAATTTTTTTTTTACCTCCGTTACCCAATTCCACGTAAATCCATGAAATTTTAATAAATTTTAAACTGTTGCGTTTATATAATTTTATTAGTTAAACCGAAACGCAAAACTCATTTGGAAATATAAATCATCTACTTTGTTTTTTTTAGTTTCTTTTTTAATTTTGCCTCTGTATCCGAAAATCTGCTCCGAAGAGTAAAATTGTAAAAAAGCAATAAATCTCTGATATTATTTAATTTGGTAAGCTTTTAACGTGAGGGGATGTGCGTTGTGGCGCAGTGGACATCGGCTCGGAACGACAAATCCAGGAACCGAGTTCGAATTCCTTGCATTCACTTATGCGCAAAAGGAAAGGTTAATCCGTCTATCCCTCCCAGTTATGGGTTAAATAATAGGACAGATTGGGTTCTATAGCCTTGGTCGGCAACCAGTCTACCGCAGAAAGCAATGGCAACCTACTGCGGGATAATCTTCTGTCCAGTCAGTCATCTCTCGAAAGAGACATGATCGCCCAAGCACTTAACTGGCTGACTGAAGCTTTTAATTGTTTGAATAAATAATAAAATTAAGGAGATTATAGTCTGAAGAAAATAAGAATTTTGGATTACTAAAAGAATTTTAAAAGAATTGTATTAAAAAAATCATTTAAAAACACTCTGGACCTTTCTTTTAATAACATTTGAAACACTTTGACGGAAAAAACTTTGTTTTTATTGAGTTTGGGGTTTTTTTTTCTTCATAAGTTCTGTTGCTTTTATTTTATTTTTTTTTTTTTTTTTTAGTGGAGGTAGAAATATATATTTAAAATTAAAAAACAAAAAGCTGATTAGAAATATGCAGGTGTAACTATATTATATCGTGCATATTTTCTAACCAGAGTGTTAAAGTTGTTGCTAGTCAAGCTAAGCGAAATTTTAAACAAAGTCTCTATAAAGAGCGGATGTTCGTTGTGGTGCGGTGGATATCGGCTCGGAACGGCGTGTTGGGGCCGACTATGCAAGATTAATTTAGGTTTGGATTTTACAAGGCCACTTCCCAAAAGAACTTCCTAACTAAATTCTTGCATACAAACAATTTTTTTTATAAGTGTTGAAATCATTCAGGCGGACGTGAAGCAAACTACCACCACGTTTAATTTCGTTATTTTTTTTTTTTTTTTTTAATTTTTTCATCGCTGTTCTATCGATTGTTACTTAAACATTCCGATTATCAAAAAAATTTTGAAAAATTACAATATTTAAACAAATTTGTTGGGGGGGGGGGTCAGTTTCTCATTCAACGTTAAAGTAAATCGATCCTCCATTTTCCAATCACTATAAGATTGTATGAGAAACTGGTCCCCACCAAAAAAAAAATTGTTTAAATATTGAAATTTTTACATTTTTTTTTTTTTTTTTGTTATTCGTAATGTTTAAGGTGTAAAAGATAATATTGCACTAAAAAAAGTCCCCAAAATTTGATAATAAACAAATTGTCGTGGTGGTGAATGTCGTACCGGTGACTGGTTTCAAAATGGAGGCTCGATTTACGATAACGTTGTATGAGAAACTGATTACCCTCAGAAAATGTTCAAATATTGAAATTTTTCAAAAAATTTTTGTCAATCGTAAAGCTAAGTGGGAAATCGATAGGACTAAAAGTAAAAAAAAAAAAAAAAAAAAAAATGAAAAACAACGAAATTAAACGTGGTGGTAGTCTGCTTCAGGTCCGCCATCATTCATTAAACAAACAAATGGAAAGTTGAATGAAATTCATAAAGCATCAATTGTAACTATAAAGTGTATTAATAATAACAAGAAATACATTATTGACGTTGAAAGTATTTGTTTGAAATTGTTGTCCATGGACTGTATAAAAATTGTGTTAAAGCTTTTGAGGTAAGTTGAAATGTTCATTGTTGCTGAAAGATTTTAGCAGCGTGATAAGAAATTCGTGTGAGGAATATTATTGATAAAAGAACTGTGCAAATATAACGTTCATCTTTGTAGTGTTCAGAAGAATGAATTTGTAAGAGATAGTGAGTTGGACTTAATATTTCACATGACGTGTGTAGAACGATTTCTTGTGCCAACTGTAATAATTTGTACAAGTGTTATTCGAAGAAACAAAAAGGCATCTACTTGAGTCTTGCAATTAGTGCGGGTGTGTGAGAGAATTACTTGATATTGAAGAACGCGAACCCCGCAATAGCATGTCGCTGTGACTGCCTTGCATGGTGCTCTGTGGTTCTGCTGAAACTGTCTGGGTGTACCATGTGTCTGCTATATATACATCCCGTGAAAAAGCGGGAAAGCAAGATTATCAAGTGTATATATGTACAATGAGTGAATGTAGTTGTGTGGAAATACACGTCATTCACAGACGAATCGGGGATCCGAGAGTTCGAAGTCCAGTTGAATTCCTTGCATTCACTTACGCGCAAATGCCGTTGAGAAAGGTATTAATCCATCTCTATAGCCTTGGCTGGCAACCAGTCTATCGCAGAAATCTTCTGCCCAGTCAGTCATGTTTCTTTCGAGACATGATCGCCCAAGCGTGTATCACGTATGACACTTAAATGAGTTACCTCCCTCTAACCCTGTAAGTAACTTGCAAGGAAAGGAGTTCATATACCCTAGTCATTATAACAAAAAGTGTTCGATTCGAAATTCCTAACACCTGAAGACGGACGGAGCGTACAACGGCCGAAACGCCATACAAATGGCAACAAAGATGAGGACAATAATCCAAAAATACTGTTCAATTCTTGTCTATAACAATTTAAGAGCGAAGGCTCGCTGTTTCACGCTCTTGAATTGTCGGACTCTGTCTTCGGGTGGACAGGAATCCAGACGAGGCTATGCCGAAGGGCAGAGTCTTGTCTGGGTAAAGCTGACAAGAGCCCGTCTCTGCTTATACGGGGTCTACGGGGAATTTTTGCCCGAACGTACTCGCTCGGAATGCCCCACATAAAAAAACTAAATCAGTCTTCTTGTGCCACATCACTCTGTAGAATCACTTCTTCATGCACGTACATACCTATCGCCATGTACACAGGAACTCTACTATCATGAATGTTCAGATCTTAATCTAGAGAACTCTTTTCACGTCATACATTCACGAATTATTTAGTTCTGTAACCTTAATACAATGTTGTTATATTCGTTACATTGTAAGAGTTATTTTTTGAGTTATTTTATTTATAATTGTGGTGGTTTGGACAACCAACCTTTCCTTCACTGTTGAAATCACTACCCCGACGGTCAGTCTACATATTGAAACCCAATTTGACCCGACGAACAGACCACAACAACGCCTTGGTGAAGGCCCCTCGGCTATGGTATTTTATCCTATTCCCACACTGAAGCGGGATGTGACACAAGGTCTTTTTAAAAGTGGGGACCCGACCGCGTAAGGTCGGGCATGGAGACAAAAATTAGCCAGTCACCTCAACAGCCGGTTGAGCTGGCGCCGATGACGAACACCTGGTCCACCCCTCTGCTGCTGCAATGTAGTGGCGTGGCCACGAGACACTGTTCCCCGGGACCGGGCATCTACTCAGTGTAATTTTTCTCAGTTGCAACTCTGTCCTCGCGGACGTAGCTACAACTGAGCTGCACTCTGTCTTCGAGGACAGAGACTCAACTGAGGGATGATTTCGGTACCCACCCGACACAAAATGTGACGGGTAAATTAAATATCTGTGTCAAACTTGACTTCATGATTTATCGCCCTTGTTTCCTCATTTGTCACTAGATGGCGATGTCGTGACAGGATTGGAGCGGCATTTTGAAAAAAAACATGGCGACTAAACGTAAACCCGAATGCCAGATCCCTGCCGAAGAAAGCGATCAATTGATCATTCGGCCTTTGTAAGTTTATGTTTTGTCGACTTATGGATAGTTTAATATTTACCTTAATTTTCATATAGCGTCGATTCTGTGTTGCTGTTGTACTTTGTATAACTGGCGCGTGCACAGAACCGGTCGACGACCCTTGTTTCGTTCTCAAGTCTTATAGACAAATTTTTAAAATAATCTTCCTGTTTTCATTTTTCGAAGAATTATTAGCCGCTTTTCTAGTTTATGGGATAATATTAGATTTTTTTTCTTCTTTTTGAAGGGAACTAGTTTCCAACTAAGTAGTTGTTTTGATTTATTTTAATAATTGTAGCACTTTTTTTTTTTTTTTTTTTTTATACTTGCTTGATTTTCTTTACTTTGTACCCGAACAACGGATTTTTTTTTATTATTTAATCCAGTCAAAATAAATAAATGAAACACATTTTCTTTATTTCAAATTGGCCTTATCATGTTCTGAATTATTCTTTTATAGTTAATGCATTATTTACAAAAGTTGAAAAATTTTTAAACTTTTTTTTTATGGATGAGCAATCATGCTATAAAATTAAACTTTTTTTTTTAAATCTGAGTGACGACACAAATAGAAAAAAAATATTAATTACCGGCGGTTGATAATTTGTTAAAATTTTGTATCTTTTTAAAAAGAAAATTCGATAAATGAAATTACTAAATTAATAAAACTTTAAAACTGTAGCAGTTAACACAAAATATATTTTTACTGTCCACGTGAGGTTTCTTTTAAAGAAGAAAAAAAAAACAAAGAAATATCGTTTAAAAAGCAAAATTGATTAAAATAAATATATTTTCTTACTTTATTTACTTTTTTTTTTTTTTTTTAATAAAGGAACTTTATTTATTCCCATTTACCTACTTTCAGATTTTTTTTAATTGTTTTAAAACTTCAACCAAGCATATTTTTAGCTTGTGTTTTTTAATTTAACTTTTTGTATTCATAAACAAATTATTTAACCGGCTATTTATTGACATTATCTTAGGCACAAGAGCCCCAAGAATGGGACACCTGGTGAGGATCGAAGTTCGCTATTGTATTTTTCAGTAGTAATTGTCAAGCGGATGGCCTTGCTACCCGAGACGAAGTTGCCCTAAGGGAAGGAAGCCTGAAATAAATTTGAACTGAAACTAACCAATCACTAATCAAATTCGTCTTTTGAATTTGCATTAAGTCCGGTGTGGGTTAAAAATAAAAAAACACTCAATAACAGAAATTGTGATGTCACAAATCACTCATACTGTTAAAACAAATAAAATATATATATATATATATATATATATATATAAATCTTACGTGGAAGATTTTTTTATTTTTTGCATATAAAGTTTTTTTGGTTTTGTTCAAGGATGCAAGCATGGTCTCAAGTGCTTTTTTTTTTTTTTTTTTTTTTTTTTTTTGTCAGAAAGCGAAAATAGTCAATAAATAATTGATTCTTTTCTTGGAAAATTGATACCACCACCAGTGGTAAATACAGTTATCACTAAAAAAAAAACAAAAAAAAAAACAGTACATTCAATTTTATATGAAAAAAAATGTATTTTACATGCTTTGGATGAATAACTTGTTTTTCTTTTTTTTATTTTTTGTTTTCTTGGGGGTGTTGAAATATTGCCGGACTGAACCCTTATATTTATTTCTTATGCAAGTAAATTTTTACGTCTTTTTTGTGTGTTTGTTTTATAGTTTTTGTTCTCTCTCTCAATCCATGACTCCACTTTTTTGCGAAGTTTTAACATGAATATTTATATAAATGAAAAAAGCTTTTTGAAAGCCTTTGCTATTTTTATTAAGCAAAAAAATAGTCTCCACTCATTTTCGATGAAAAACTGATTTCCTTATCAAAGTTGAAACTTTCTGACCTTCCCTCGTATTTCAGATGTGTTTACAGCTCAACACATTCAAAATATGGAGATCACAAGTGACATAATTGTACAAATTTTTTTTGTAGGTAAGGAGGAAAAATCATGAAACACATGATCTTTTAATGTACACAGAAATTACCATGCAAAAAAAACTTCCAATACACAAAAATAAAAATTGTTTTAAAAAATACAAAGACAACGATTTGTATTAAACTTTTTGATTAGTAAATTTAATTTTTAGACTAACAACAATAAATCTTTGAAGTATTTTAAAAATATTTTTAAAACTTTATAAATTGTTATAATTTTAAAAAATATAAAAACAATTCTTCCAAATTTCATTATTAATTGAAAAAAACATTTATCTTCAGGTAATAATGTCCTTAATATATATTATTATTTGTTAATGCAATATTGCATTTTATTATGTTACTATTTGGAGCAGATTTTCAGAAATAAAGGCAAAATGTTTTAAAAAAAAAAATAATAATTATAATAATAGATGATTTACATTCCCCAATGAGACTTGCGTTTAACTAATAAAATAAACTTTTCCAACTTCATATATTCATGTAGAGTGGGGGCAACAGATGTAAAATATATATATATATATATATATATATATATATATATATATTTTCCAAAAGATTTCTTTTAAATTAACTTTATTCATTTGTGAATAAGTCCTTATAGTTTCATTAAAAATTGCCCGGTTCACACTCCACCCTCATCTATTGAACAGGTGAAGAGGCTCATCCCTTGTTTCCTGTTTAGGATGAGGTTTCTGGTTTTCTCTTTTCTAATCTTCTCCTATGTAGCCCCCTGCACATCAGTGATGGCATTACCGCCTTGCTTGGGGTGATATGATTAAAAAAAAAAAAAAATCCAAGAATTATTTGATTTTTGCAAGAATTTCCAAATTGTTTGTCACTGTAAAATACTGAGTTATGTAATATTACATTTTCCATTGTACACCCTTGTTACGATTTGGTTACTCACTAACTAAAATCAGTTTTTTTTTTTTTTTTTTTTTTTTACTGAAATTTCAAACGTGTTAGAAGGGATTCAAAAATTTTAAGAAATAATTAAAGAATACGTTGATCTTTCCTATTAAAAATAACAAACATTTTGACAGAAAAAGTTTGTTTTTATTAAGTTTGGGGCATTAAATCTTAGAGGAAAATGTTACATTAATGCCACACAAATTACAGACAGTTGATTTCCTGCATGAAATATTTAGCGAAAAAAATTTTTTTTTTAAGTATGAAATATTAAATGTGAAAAAAAAAAAAACTTTAACCATTGTCACTTTTTCTTTTGTTTCGAAATTATGGGGGAAAATATTCACATTCTTTTGTTGACAAAATGAATATTTAAAACGTCAGAATAAAAATTAAATATAGGGGCTCTTTTTTTTTTTTTTTTTTTTCTTTTTTATAATAAAAAAAAAATATTTTAGTCACATTTGACACTTGTAATCTAGCAACCAGCTTAGATCTTAGATGTTTTACGGAGCAAATGTAAACAATCGGCTCCATTGGCCAAAATGTGTGAAAGGGAAAATTGCTGAACTTAAACTCAAAAAGTATGTGTCAGCCTGGCATCCCTGTAGATATGTGTCCCTAGAAAGTTTGAACGCCGTAGCTTAAAAAATGTAGGCATGCATAGATTACAGTCAGACACAGATTCACAGATATATATATATATATAACTTATTTATAAATGGGACTTTGTGTTTGTTACCTATAGATTCCAAAACGGCTGAACCGGATTTTCTTGAAAATTTACACAGTTGTACTATAAGCGTCTGCGAGTGTTCTTAGCTAGGTTTTGGGTCGAGGTACCCCCAATAAATATCGATAATCAAAAAATTGGGTAATAGAAGGAGTGGTCCGATTTTAATCAAATTTAATACACTCATGGACAAAGACATAAGAAACGATATTCAGAAGTTTCAAGGTTGCAGTTCTTGAAATAGTGCAGAAAATTGATTATATATATAAAAGGCAAGATGTTTGTGTGTGTGTCTGTTTATCTACCTGTATGTCTGTATTTTTTTCCAGTCCTTTTATTTTAGTTTTTGCTCCGGGTTTGGCTCTAAGTAGGTATAATTGTAGTTCTTAGTCTCAGCCATGATACCATTTACTCAAAGGACTTATTTAGACTTCAAAATTCAGTTTATGACAAAAAAAAAAAAACTTAATTGATATCGATATCAGGAAATCAAAATTTGACTTACATCCATTCATTTTTCTTTCAGTCTACGGTTTCGCTTTAACTGGAAACAACTATTGCTTTTTAGTCTTTTGTGCCAACGTCCAAAGAGTCTGAGCTCCAGGACCATGGATTAGTTTTAAAGCTTTCATTACACCCGAGTAACGCCGGACTATACTGCTAGTATATACATATATACACACACACATACTAGGTGCGATTGGTAAATTGTCGCAATTATTTTATTATTTCAAATATTCTTTAGGCTGAGTCTGAGCTCCAGGACCATGGATGAGTTTTAAAGTTTTCATTGCACCCGAGCAAGGCCGGGCAATAGTGCTAGTATATATGTATATATACACATACTAGGTGCGATTGGTAAATTGTCGCAATTATTTTATTATTTCAAATATTCTTTAGGCTGAGTCTGAGCTCCAGGACCATGGATTAGTTTTAAAGCTTTCATTACACCTGAGTAACGCCGGACTATACTGCTAGTATATATATATCCAATTAAAATATCATTATTCTGTTGCAGGGGGGCTGGACAGGAGGTTGGTCGTTCATGCATCATGATGGAGTTTAAAGGAAAAAAGATTATGGTAAGTTTTATGATCATTTCTTAATTTGCCAGTTTGTACGAGTTTATTTGGTCTTTCTGTCGATGGTAGAGTAACTTCTGTCACTTATTGATGGCTTAAGCAGCCACACTCCATTTTAGAAATAAACAAGTTTTTAAAAATGATTTGTGATGTCGGAAATATGGTTATATTCCAAAAAAAAGTTGGTGAAAGGGTTTCCATCTATTCAGTAGAACTTCTATCAGTAAATCATTACACCCCGCCCCCCAAAAAATTCTTTACAATCTAAAAATATTTTTTGGCTTTAAATAACCTGCAAAAGGTTGATAAATAAATAAATAAATAAATAAAAAAAATCAATCTAGAGTTAATGTAAAATTTGAATCATATTCTTCTATGTGCTCTATCCTTTCAGGACGTAGGTGATCATAGCTTTCCACATCTCCCTATCCCTGGTGGTTCTTAGCACACTTTCTCCTGTAACACCACGCAAACCCCGTTCTGCCATCCACTAGCTCAAGCCCATAAATCTAGAATATAAACGTATAGAAACTAACATGGCCACAAAATTAGGGATCAGTTTATATATAGATTAAAATATAAATTTGATCCCCCCCACTTTATATCCACATTATAACTTCTTATAAACAGCATATATCTTCTTCTATGTGCCCTGTCCTTTCAGGACGTAGGCGATCATGGCTTTTCACGTCTCCCCATCCCTAGTGGTGTTATTCCATGCAGCCCCTGTTCCATCATCCACCTGATCAGGCCCTTCAAATATGTTATCCGCTGCCTTCCTCTGTCTCTTTTTCCTTCTATCTGACCTGTTAGTATCAGGTTCTCCAAGCCCTCCTTCCTCATTGCATGTCCCAGGAACTTCATTTGTCTCTTCCTGATGCTCACTATTAGTTTTCTTTTCAATGCCATTCTTTCCAAAACTTCATCATTGCTCACATGTTCAGTCCATGATATCCATAGCATTCTTCTGTAGAACCACATTTCAGCTGCTTCAAGTTTTCCCTTCATCTTTGATGATATTGTCCAGCATTCACTGCCATATTGAAGAACGAACAACACATAGCAATCCAGTACTCTCCTCTTTGTTTCTAGCAAAATTGTCCTGTTTCTTAATACTTTACTCAACTTCTGGAATGCTTCCTTCGCCATGCGAATTCGCCTTCGGATCTCTGTGTCACACTTTCTGTCTTCTGGTATAACACTTCCCAGGTATTTAAATTTTTGTATCTGCTTGATTCTAGTATCCCCGACCTGTATTTGGCACATTGGGCTGCCTTTTTTACTGATGACCATGTATTCGGTTTTCTTGCAGTTTATTTGTAGTCCTTTCTTGTCACTCTCTTCAGCTACCTTCTGTAGGAGGTCTTGTAGTTTCCTTTCTGTGTCTGCTATCAGCACTGTATTATTTGCATACCTTAAGCCTTACAAAAACATAAATTCCTGATTTTTCGTAAAATTCATATCTGCTCTGTTTCCGTATCTTAATGTAAAAAATTTTATTTCATGAAATGATACAAAATAGATTAGCACTGACATGTTTTTAATTTATTTGTTTAAAAACAAACAAATTCAAAATGATTTCCTGTATATCAGGAAAAGAATGTTCACTTTTATTTTACCTCTAAATACTTATTTTAATTCTTTGTTTAATTGTTCTAGTTGGATTGTGGTATTCATCCTGGACTCAACGGATTTGCATCGTTGCCTTTTCTGGATTTGGTTGAAGTGGAAGAAGTGGACTTATTGTTAGTTAGTCAGTAAGTATTTTTTTCTTTTGCCTCTACTCCCTCTCTCATCCCACCCATCCCCATCTCTTGTTCTCTAGTTTTCACCCTCTCTCTCTCTCTCTCTTCTCTCTCATTCACCCTCTTTTCTCCATGAATGTCAAATTCCTTATTTGTGTGTAAAAATACTGAAACTCTAATCTTGTATGTATGTATGTGCCATACATGCTACATGCTTTGGGTGATCATGTCTTGAAAGAGATATGACTGACTGAGCAGAAGATTATCCCTCAGTAGGTTGCCATTACTTTCTGCGGTAGATTGGTTGCTGGCCAAGGCTATAAAACCCAATCTGCCTTATTATTTGACTCATCTCTAGAAGGGGAAGAAATGTATTATATTATTAAGTAGTAATTAGTGGTGGATCAGTTTATTACTTCATAACAATAAAAACCGATCCCCCGCTTTATGCCCAGTAGAAGCTTTAATAATTTTTCCTACTATTATGTTCAGTCAGTTAAGTGCCATATGTGATATATGCTTGGGCGATCATGTCTTAAAAGAGACATGACTAACCGGGCAGAAGATTATCCTGTAGTAGGTTGCCATTGCTTTCTGTAGTAGACTGGTTGCCGACCAAGGCTATAGAACCCAATCTGTCCTGTATTTAACCCATAACTGGAGGGAAGAGACAGATTAATACATTTCCCAAGGGTATTTGTGCATACTTGAATGCAAGGAATTCTTGTATGTATTTTCTTAAAATACACTTTAAATGATACATAATACCCCAACCAGTTATACTGAGGCATATTATACCTTAAACCCCTGTCGAGTGCGGTGCCAAATTTCATTTAAATTAGACTAGCGATTTTTGAACAAGGCCTGTTTTCTCTTTTTATGGTTGCAAATTCAACATTTGTTTTTCAATCCACATTCTTATATATCAATATACATTCTGCAGATATAAACAAACACTTCTATATGTATATCTTCCGATTATTATGTTCATGAAAAATAAACATTCATAATACATTATAAGAACATTATTAAATAAATTTCAATATTCATAACCCAACATATATTAAGACAATTCACTACACTACATGAGAATTTATTTTTTTATAAACAACTACTTGAAAGATGAAGAGGCTTTATGTGTCACACGATTTGATGGTAAATAAATAAATACATGCATACTGGTTTGATGCCATTACATATTTTGAGCTAAAAGAGAAACAAGTATGTATAATAAAAAATATGCTTATTATTTTAAAAAAGGCTACATCTGTTTTAAGCTATTGCCCCAAATTTTGACTGGATGAAAGTGGAACAATAAACCTTCTTTTGCTGTTTTTAGTTTTAATTATTAATTTTGTATTCAAAGTACATTTTATGGAAGAAATTTCTATTTTGATGTAAAAGTAAAACATATTTCTGTTGATATTGTAAAATTAAATTATTTCCCAACTTTCAATCAGGGTATAGGATGTGCGTTGTGGTCCAGTGGATATTGATTTGGAACGAGAAACCGGAGAGCCAAGTTCGAATCCCAGTTGAATTTGTTGCAATCATATATGCGCAAATATCTTTGGGAAAGGTATTAACCTGTCTCTTCCCTCCAGCTATGGATCAAATAACAGAACAGGTTGGGTTCTATAGCCTTGGTTGGCAACCACTCTACCGCAGAAAGCAATGGCAACCTACTGCGAGATGATCTTCCACCCAGTCAGTCATGTCTCGAAAGAGACATGATCGCCCAAGTGTGTCTCACGTATGGCACTAAACTGACAGAATGAATATAACAGAAAAAATGATTAAAGCTTCTATTGGGCATAAAGTGGGGGATCAGTTTTCTATTGTTATGAAGTGATAAACTGATCCCCCCTAATTACTACTTAATAATATAATACATATCTTCTCCCTCTAGCTACAAGTCAAATAGCAGGACAGATTGTGTTCTATAGCCTTGGCTGGTAACCAGTCTACCGCAGAAAGCAGTGGCAACCTACAGCGGGATAATCTTCTGCCCAGTCAGTCATGTCTTTTTTGAGACATGATTGCCCAAGCGTCTTTTGCATGTTTTTTTTTATGCTTTTCATTCCTTTTTGAGCCAGAAGAAATTTTATTATTGACTAATAATTGATAAAAAGGTATAATTATTTTGCAAAAGCTATACCTGTTTTAAGCAGTTATCCATATTGTCATGCAGTGGGTTAATCATGAAGCCCATTGAAACAATGAATTTACTTATAGGCTCATTCCGTGTCAAATCAACAAAGGTTTGACCATGTCCGACAAATTCTTTTTTATTTCAAATTTGCTACAATTATAGATCTCCATGAAAGGAATTAAATGGCACCTGTTACACATCTCAAGGTCAAGGGGTTCCTGAGATATGATCTCTGACCTTTTTACAAAATGTTGAAAAATGTAAGTAGTGACCAACATTAAAATATGATATTTCAATTGTTTATGGACCTACAAAGTTCATTCATATATCATTCTAAAGTACTTACATAGATGTACAATTTCATCTGGGGATTTTTTTTTCTTCTTTTTAAGAGGTCAAATAAAAAAGTTGACTTGACCTTTGACCTGACTTATCTCAAAAAACGGTATTTTAATTTTTTATAATTTTGACAAGATTTGTCAATCTCATGACAGTATATATTCCAAATTTCATGATGGTCATTCCACTAGAACTGTTGCTACAAGTGTTTTATAGAGCTGGGAAAATTCAAAATGGCGGAATGTAGTATCTGCTACTTAATATAAAAACATTAAATATGGTCAAGTTGTATATCTTTGTAAAGCTGTTTTAATGCTGATTAATATTCACATAAGGATTATGGTCATAAAATCAATAAAAAAAATTTTCTGGTGATGAAACTGAATTTTCTTAATTTTAGTTTTTTTTTTTTTTTTTTTTTTTTTTTAATGCAACACAGATTTTGTTATGGAAATAAATATTTTGGTCTCTTGTTGACCATTGTAAATACATTTTTAAAAAATTTTGAAATGAATCATGCTGAATAAATTTCTTTAAAGTTAGGACATTTTCTTATGTTCTCATTGATTGATTACCAGATTACATGGTAATATTCTAATATGTACATTCTGATGAGTGGAATATACGTTCCCGGCGTAAATAGGAAATGGCTATGCGCCTTTAGTGAGTGTCCACTTGCCATATGCTACCAAGTTTTTGATGGCAGTAGGGATGGTCGGATACAGCAAGTTTCACTGTTTATTTAAAAATAAAAAAATTGATAGTTAAAGGGAGATAACCGCGGATTCAAAGTCAGATTCGCAACTCTGGCCTCCAATTTGCATAACCTGTCATTCTTTCTCATAACTTTCCTCCTATGTAACCCCTTGCAAAACAGTGGCAGTAAATTTTCAAACCAATATTCATTGCACCACACTAACTGTAATGGGTCAGGAAGTTAAATTTTGTAATCTGTTTTCTATTATTCTAAATTTGTTGTTTAGAATATAATTCAGTGAAGTTTTCTCTGAATATAAATATCCAGCAAGGACAATACAGTTTTTTACTGCTGGTTTGTAAAACCCTAACTGCCCTAAAGTAATGGCAATGCTGGATTCCTCCCACCTCCGTCAATTAAAATATCTTTGCTTGAATCGACTTCTCAGTTATTCAAACATTCACTCTCTTTGCCTTTTTTTTTCAGTTTCCATTTGGATCATTGTGGTGCCTTGCCTTACTTTTTAGAAAAGACAGCTTTTAAAGGAAGATGTTTCATGACACATGCAACAAAGGCTATTTACCGGTGGTTACTCTCCGATTATGTAAAAGTCAGGTAAGTTTTTTTTCTAACTCTTTCCCCCCCTTGATGTTTTCGGGTTAACTCTCACAAAAGACTTCAAGTGGAACGACTATATAGAATCCATAGCTAAATCCGTTGCTAAGAAAGTCAGTTCTTTGTGTAGGGCCTGGAAGTTTTTTCTGCTTGAAACAATCCTGCACATACATACATCTACCATCCGCCCGTGCATTGAATACTGCAGCCATATCTGGTCAGGCGCTCATGCTATCCACCTAGATGTCCTTGACAAAATCCAGTGGAGAATCTGTAATGTGTTAGATCCCGACTTGGCAGCTTAGATACATCCACTTTCTCACTGGCACAACGTGGCTTCCCTGTGTCTCTTCTACAAATACTTTCATGGCTTTTGCTCCGATGAACTTAGCTCACTGGTTCCTCCTATATATAAATTTACTTGAGCCACAAGATTAGCAACTAGGTCTCACCCTTTTACTGTGAAACCAATAAAATGTAAATGCAAATTTTACTCCAGCAGCTTTTCTCGCACTTCCCGCCTATGGAATTCCCTTCCATTTACTTGCTTCCCCGACAGCTACAATCTCCAAGAATTTAAATGTAAAGTCAATAGTCATCTCCTATCTCACTAACCTGCATCCTTTCTCTCATGCTCTTTTCTCCGTCCACTCCACTCTCATCCGTATTCTCATCCTTCTCTTACCCACTCCCTGACACCCCCTATAACCTGTCACTCTTTCTCATAACTTTCCTCCTATGTAACCTCCTGCAAAACAGTGGCAGTAAAATGCCTTGCTTGGGGCGATATGATGGTTAAAAAAAAAGTATTTTTGCCGTCTTGGTTAATTCATGTTTAATTAATTGAAGATATTTTATTAAACTTTGATACTGGTCAGACAGCTTTCTACATTATATAATCTAACTATGCCAAATTTTAAGTACCTAAATGACATGTCATACAGCTGGTCTTGAAGTAAAAAAATAATACTAATGGAATCATTACTATCAGACCTTAAATATTGGGAAAATTTTGTTCTCAGAAACAGAATTATCAAAATATGGCACAGAAGGGCAAATTTGACTGCTCATATAAGCCTCATTTCAACAATCAATGCCTTGCAACCTCTTCCTATAATTTATTGCACAATGAATACCAAGATAATTTTTGTTGTTTTCCTCCAGTAGCATCTTGATAAAAATGAAAAAAATTATATTTACACAAGATGAAGACAGTCAGAAGCACAATTTTGGTCAGTCAGTTAAGTGCCATGCATGATACATACTTTGGGCGATCATGTCTCAAAAGAGACATGACTGACTGGGCATTTATCCCGCAGTAAGTTGCCGTTGCTTTCTGCGGTAGACCGGTTGCCAGCCAAGGTTTTAAAACACAATCTGTCCTGTTACTTGACTCATAGCTAAAGGAGGAAGATATCTGAATCTAAACTTATTTATAAATGGAACTTTGTGCCTGTGTGTGTCTGTTACCTATAGACTCAAACGACTGAACCGATTTTCTTGAAAATTTACAGAGTTGTGCTATAAGCGTCTGCGAGTGTTCTTAGCTAGGTTTTGTGTTGAGGTACTCCCGATAAATATCGAAAATCAGTTATCGAAAAAATCTGGTTATAGAAGGAGTGGTCTGATTTTAATCAAATTTGATACACTCATAGACAAAGACATAAGAAAAGATATTCAGAAGTTTCAAGGTTGCAGTTCTTACAATAGTGCAGAAATTTTGATATCGATATCAGGAAATCAAAATTTGACTTACATTCATTCAGTTTTCTTTCAGTCTACGGTTTCGGTTTCGCTTTCCCTAGAAACATTTTAGTCTTTTATGCCAACGTCCTAAGAGCCTGAGCTCCAGGACCATGGATTAGTTTTAAAGCTTTCATGACACCCAAGCAACGCCGGGCTATACTGCTAGTGTATTATATTATTAAGTAGTAATCATAACAATAGAAAACTGATGCCCCACTTTATGCCTAGTAGATGCCTTAATCATGTTTCCAACTAATATATCCAGTCAGTCAGTTAAGTGCCATACATGATACACGCTTTGGGCGATCATGTCTCAAAAGTCACATGACTGGCTTGACAGAAGATTATCCCACAGTAGGTTGCCATTGCTTTCTGTGGTAGACTGGTTGCCAGCCAATACTATAGAACCCAATCTGTTCTATTATTTAACCTATAACTGGAGGGAAGAGACAGATTAATACTTTTCCCAAGGGCAACTGGAATTCAAATTCGGCTTCCCATACCATACTGAGTCAGTTAAGTGTCATATATGATACATACTTGAGCAATTATATCTCTCTTGATCCATGACTGACTGCCATTTTTTTCAGCAGTAGACTGATTGCCAACCAAGGCTATAGAACCTAATCTGTTTTGCTATTCAACCCATACCTTAAGAGAAAAGAGATGGATTAATACCTTTCCTAAGGGTATTTGCGCGTAAGTGAATGCAACAAATTCAACTGAAATTTGAACTTAGCTTTTCAGTTTCCCTTTCTGGGCTGATATCCATTTTAGGTACCTCCACTAAATGGCTAAAAAAAAAAAAAAATACACTATGAATAAAAAAAGGTCCCTAATTTAATGAAAACAAACTTTTTTTATCAAAATGTTCATATTAGTTTTAAGGGGAAAGATCAAAGTAATTTTTAATTTTTGAAATTTTTAATCCCTTTTAACGTTTTGATTTGAGTTAGCAGGTAACCAAAACATAACGACTGTTGACAATGGAAAATGCAGTGCACTTCCTCTCCTAATAATGATTTGCCTACAGAATTTCCTTGTAAGATTCTGTTATGGCTAATATTTATGGAAAAGTTTCTAAACAAACCTGGTTATGACTATAAACTACATCCGGCAGGAAGGCTTCTGATCGGGAGGTTTTAAGAAGCGTGGAACCACCCCTTAATTGCTGTTGTTCCCAGGTCCACTCTGACCCGGAGTGGTAGCACCTGTTAGGGTCCCAGCTATGGGCAAATACTTTATCCCCCAAACTGGGGTCAAAACACCATGAAAGTATAAAAATAATTTTATAGAAATATTTAGATAAAAAGACTTTTATAGAAATATTTACATTTTTGAAGGGAAATTATTGCCGTAACACCACATTTTTGAAGAGAAATAATTGCCATAACACATTTTCGAAGAAAAGAAATTCTTCTCAGCAAAATATTTTTAAATACAAAACTAGAAGACATCTTAGTTTTCTAAAATAAAAAAAAAATAAAAACAATTTTTCATCATTATAACCGAACATTAAAAAAAAAAAAAAAACTTTTAAAAACCCCCACCTTTTTCGCATTAAATAACTCACAAAGGCTGATATGCCGTGAAACAAAACAGAAACTCAAGCTCAAAACCTCCCTTGCTCAATCCTATCTTCCTTGTATTGTTGGGGGCTTCAGTTCTAATTCAACGGCAGATTTGCCTTACATTAATTTTATTTTCGTTTTCTTTCTTTCCAGTAATATTGCCACTGAAGACATGTTGTACACCGAAAAAGATATTGAGAACAGCATGGACAAAATAGAAACCATCAACTTTCACCAGGTTGGTCAGTTTATCTCATGTAATCAGCTTCTCTTTCTTTCATTATATCGTTATGTTCGTATTTTCAGTCTTCTCCTCCTTGAACACATCTTCAACCCTAGTCAATCATTACCTTTAATAGAAACCTTCCCGGCTCGTAAAAGAAAATGCCATAGTTTTCAGAAATATTTCTTTTTTGTTAATCGCCACTCCAAACAAGGCTATATTGCCACTAAGATGCAAGCAGTGAAAGAGAAATAAAACTTTAGAAGAATCCTGAAACCCAATGCTGAACTGTAAACTATGGATAAACCTCTACTCCAGTTCCAAAAGGGTGGTGAACTAGATGATAGGCAACTCTATCTACTCCAATTGAAGAAAAATAAATAGTAAATATTTTCACAAATCCCAAAATATAAATTATTTCAACTAATCAATAAAAGTTAAAATCTGCATTGACCAGACAAAATAAATAAAATAGTAGTTCTTAATTTTACTTTTTTTTTTTCCAAATTTATTTAAAATGTAAATTTTATTTTATTTTCTTTTTTCTAAGTAATTTCTTGGAATGTGCATTGTGGTGCAGTAGATATTGACTTGGAACGAGAAATCAGAAAGCCATGTTCGAATTTCACTTGAATTCCTTGTATTCGCTTACATGCTAATACCCTTGGGAAAGGTATTAATCCATCTCTTCCATCCAGTTATAGATTAAATAATAGGACAGATTGGGTTCCGTAGCCTTGACTGGCAACCAGTCTACCGCAGAAAAAAATGGCAACCTACTGCGGGATAATGCTGTCTGTGCATAAAATTATCCTGTGGTAGACTGGTTGCCAGCCAAGGCTATAGAACCCAGTCTGTTTCATTATTTAACCCATAACTGGAGGGAAGAGACAAATTAATACCTTTCCCAAGGATATTTGTGCGTAAGTGAATGCAAGGAGTTCAACTGGAATTCAAAAATATTTCTATAAAAGTGTATTTTTATACTTTCATAGTGTTTTGACCTCAGTTTGGGGGTTAACTATTTACTCATAGCTGGGACCCTAACAGGTACTACCACTCTGGGTCAGTGGACCTGGAAACAACAGTAATTAAGAGGTGGTTCCATGCTCCTCACAACTTCCCAATCAGAGGCTTTGCTGCCAAATGCAGTTTACAGTCATACCCGGGACCTAGTTAGAAGACAAAAACAATGCCAAGAGATGTATACAGGATCAAGGGAAAGTGTAAAAGATTTTAGGAAGACATTCGTTTTGTTTCAGTTAATTTTACACAGTGTATATTACTGGCCGTTTTATAAATAAATAAATGAGGAATACAATTTTTTTATTCATAAATTTATAAAAACGTTTGAACTATAGAACAAGAAAATTTAAATAGACATTATTTTCGTAAAGATTATCCTTCTTTTTTTCTTTTTTTTTTTTTTTTTTTTTTCTCAGATTATTTTGTATCTCAGAATACTTTTATTCCAGATCCACCCTGGCCCAGGGTGGCAACACCTGTTAAAACCCCATCCATCGGCAAATACTGAACCCTTGAAACAAAAATCAAAACTTTTTTCTTTTCTTTTTTTTTGTCTTTTTCTTTTTTTTTAGGTGGAGTGTGTTATACTAAAAATAGCAATACATTTTTGTAGTGAAATGACCAACAATGCAACAAGCACTTTTTAAAAAAAATAAAAAATATTTCAGTTTTATAATAAAATTATGAGCAATGTATTTAAAAAACATAATTAACACCAATACATTTTATCCTTTGCAAATTATACATTCTGATAATATAAAATTGTGTACAAAATATCTGTAGCTGAAGGTATAAGATTGCATTCAAATTATTTAGACTTCCATATTGAATAACCCATAGAGCCCAGGGTGAATAAACTTGATTAATGTAAGAGCCAAATGGTTCTGTTGTTTGTGAGCTACACTAACTACCCTGGTGCACCCAAATCTTTAATCCCCCCTAGCACACCCAAATCAGTAATCCCATGACCTGTTTTCTGACATTCCTCTGTAACCCTTGTTGACAAGAAATTTCTTTAATCCTTCCCTCGGTTGCCCCAATTTTTTCCCTCGGCACTAAAGAACAATGCCTCACTCAGATCTAGCATTAAAATTAAGATTTTAAATTCTGAAGTAATTTTTTTAATCATTAACATTAAACTTCAGTTTTAATTCAACGGGGTTTCAGTTCATACCCAGCGTTATGTATGGCATATATCTCAGTTTCAGTGCTATGTACGTAAAACACCATGACACATGACGTAATGGAGCCTCAGCAGTGGCTTAGCAACTTAAATACAATTCAACTAATTTGCATAGGTGTTGTGGAGTAGTTTTCACACTGAAAGTTATAATGTCGGTTGCTAATTGAATTAACGCACCCTAAATGTTAGGAACTTGGTAATCTTGCACTGTAAGCTGACTCCTTAGTATTCAGCTAACTGCCTAGTAGTTCTACTGAACTCAAATAGAAGTTTCGTTAACTTCCTGTTAATTCTTATTAATGTAGGAGGGAGAGTTTAATATCTGAGGAATAGGTGTTTCATCATAATAATAGGATACTCAGAATGAGAGAGCAGAGTTCAAATTCCAGTTAAATTCATTGCATTCACTTACGTGCAAATACCCTTGGGACAGGTATGAATACATCTCTTCCCTTGCTGGCTATGGGTTGAATAGCTGGGCAAATTGGATTCTATAGCCTTGGTTGGCAACCAGTCTACCACAGAAAGAAATAGCAACCTACTGCAGGATATTCTTCTTCCTAGTCATAGATCAGAAGCAACATTATCGCCCAGGTGTGTATCATATATGGTACTTAACCGACGGACTAAAATAATTATAAAGCTTGAAATTTTTCTTTTATATTAACTGTGATAAAAAAAGGAGCTCAGCCAGCATGTTTCATGTGCCTCGTGTTAAATGTCAAAGTGCCACACATGGCTCGCAAGCCCCTGCCGTAGACGTTGATATGCCACCAAACAAAATCAGAATACAGATTTCGTTATTTGTTGATTTTTATATTCATAGTTCTTAGGTGAATATTAATCAGCATTGAAAGATGTTTCTAAAGATATACATCTTGACCATATTGGGAGATATGAAAATGTTAGCATCTAGTGGCTAATACCAAAATCTGCAATTTTAAATTTGGTCCAACTCGGTAGAACCCTTGTAACTCGGGCCACGATCAAAAGTCTACCACAAAATTTTGTACATATCTTGCCATAAAGCAGATTTATCTTTAAAATTAACCCTGTACTGGCAACCAGATTTCCCCTATTTACTAATCAGATATTTTGTTGTTACACATTTGCTTAATGGTGTTTAGTTAGGTTAATCAATTTAACAATGTATCACCTTCTTATTGGCTTATTCAGTGTTAGATTAAGTCTTCTGGGACAAAAGTCATAATGGATTAATAGATAGGTAGTCACAAGATCAGTTTACAAAAAAAAAAAATGGTAAACATTAGCTAGATTCCTGTTCAAGTGTCCACCTGAAACATAGCTTCAGTATGGAGGTGCAGTCAGCATTATCTAACCCCTGACATCATGGCAGTTATCAAGTTATACCTGTTGATACCATGAATGCAAAATATCTTATTATTGAAAAGGCTACATGATCAATGAATATGAGAGGTGCTCCAAACTGATACCTCCTGTTTATTTCCACAGAATCTGACAGAGAGCACATTAACACCATTGATTAGAGCAAGTTTTCAGCTATAGAGCACTGTACTTCTGCTTTGTCTCCATCATTATCTATTCATTTTCAATGCTCTCCATTTTGGCAGTTAACAGTTTTGTAGGGTCACCCAAAATGTGGCTTGTCAATACTACTGAAACACATTATCTATTGTGTAACTGTGCTCACATCCATTATTTTGTCTCTCTAAAACATTCAGTAAGAATCAATAGCTCTAACTTTTTTTTATATATACATTTTCATGTCAGATGTCATTTTATCAGGTTACAACTCCGCTGCAGTCTGTTAAAAAAAAAAATATGGGTTATTGGCAAAAGGAGGTTCAATTTTTACTGCCATACTGCCAAAATTATAAATTAGGAGGAATGTGCTTTTAGGTTAGGTGTCATTTTACCAGATTGCTGGTCAACTGTTATCTATAACCAAAAAAACGTATAGGTCATTGGCAAAAGGGGGTACGTACTGTCAAAATGATAAATTCAGAGGTATTTCTTTCAAAGCAACTCTCAATAAATATATATATATATATATATATATAATTATTTGTTTAAACATTATTTTTAGTCGATACTCATATTTGAATAGATATTCTGTTTTTAATCAAACAGTATTTTTATATATTTATTTCTGCCAGCTTCATTATTAACATAACATAAAAATTAACATTCAGCAAGATTCGAACCTGCGACTCCTATCATCATAGGGGAAGCCACCAATTGATCTGGCGTGTCTTAGACCATTTGACCATAAATGATACCACAGTCTAAACAAAGTTAAATCAAATTTTCGATTCTATGCAAATAACCGTCTCTTCTTTGAAATGTATCGTAATGTCAACAAATGTAAACATACAATGTTACAGAAAATCCCAAAGATTAACGAAATGGTTTTAATTTCAATATGTCGGTTGTTAAAACCATTTCTTTAATCTTCAAGATTTTCCGTCTCGCACACACATATAGTCACCTGCAAACAAATCTGTTTTGCTGTATCACAGCTCATCAATACGGTTAGACATCCGATTGCTTTTTACCCAGAATAGAAATCCAACCAAATTGGTGTCAGTTGGCGATTCTACCTCTGAGCTATGGGCGCTCAGTAGAAGAAGGTAGACTTTTAGCATTTATTCATACGCTAGTAGTTAGTGTTCTAATTCATTACTTAATGAACAATGCGTATATGATAGAGTAGCTACTGTTTTATCAAAGTCTGCTATTCTTCCAAAGATCAGGGTGCGAGAGCGTAGTCATCCGCAGACAGATCTGTTTCGCTGTATCACAGCTCATCAGTACGGTTAGACATCTGATTGCTTTTTACCCAGGATAATGTTTTATATTATAGAAGAGATTAGTATTAAACTATTTAAACTTTTATTTTAAAATAATCTCTGTTTACGTTTCAACTCCATATTGCTTCAAACATTGATTCTTTTATTTATTTTTTAAAATTTTGTCTCCAGTTCTAATTTCACAAGTTTTTATGAATATGTAGAATTCATGTTTTTTATTGATTTTTACTCATCTAGGACCAGTTTTTGAATAACTGTTTCATTTTTCTTTATTTTTCCAGGAAAAAGATGTGAATGGCATAAAATTTTGGTGCTACACAGCGGGGCATGTTTTAGGGGCAGCTATGTTCATGATTGAAATTGCTGGTGTCAAGGTAAATCAGATTATCTATGCTTGCACCTGTAAAATCATTTATTATAGGTTCATAAAAAAAGGTCTTTGCTTCTACAAGTTTAGCCACTTTTTAAAGCACTTTGGTTTAAAAAGTGATTTCTCTGAGGTAAAAAAAAGGGATGTGGGTTCGATTCCTGTTGTAGGCAGAATTTTTCTTTAGAAAGACTTTTCGATTTAAGATGCTTCTTAATTTTTAAATTCACTGTTCAATAAAATTTAGAAAAATGCAAGAGTAGCAACTCACACATGTGCCCACTTAAATAACATTTCTAGTAATAAATAATGTTGAATAAAAGAAAATATTTTTCAAAACTGTCAATGTTTCGGATATGAAACTGAACCTATCAAATATAAATTGGTAAAAATCTCAATGATTATTCTGCCTTTCATTTTATTTTTTCCATGTCAGACAAGCTCTTTAGCCAAACGGGTAGAGGTAGACTTCAGCTGAATAATCAGTTTATCTTAAAAAAATGGGATTCCTGTTGGAAGCGGAATTTTTCTTTAGCCCAAGTATTAATTATCACTGTTTAATAAAATAGCAAAAAGAAATAGTGGAGTAACAACTCTAACATCTACTTAGTAAAAAATAACGTTTATAGTAAAATATGTGTGTGCGTGTGTATTATAAACATAAAGGGAGAGTCAACACATTTAAAGCAGTTAAAAACTATAATTTATTTTGATGGGTAAGTTTTCATCAGACTGCAAATTACAAATGGTTAAATTTTATCAGAACATTGGAAAAACAGTAGCATGACCAAGAAAATAATTTTTCCAGGTGTTATAAAGTTAGTGTCATAAATGGTATAGAGGTGAGAAGTAAATTGCTCATTAGTCAAGTAAGATTGGTAAGACTTCTTGCCACAAAATTAAGATACTTAGCCACAGAATTGTGTGTGTGTGTGTGAGAGAGAGAGAGAGAGAAAGGTGCGAGAATCTGTTAACGTTTTGTTTAAAGTGTAGATTTATTGTTATTAATATTACTTGCTTCTTGTATGGTATATTAATTTTTCATAATGGTACTTGTTTCACTACACATGTTTCGAGTCTAAAGTTGACTCTCTTCAGGCAAATAAACTTATGACTTTACATATCGAGATCTATTTGTTTTTTTTCTGATGGCCAAAATATCATGTCTACTTAATTAATGAAGTTGTTTTTGTGGTCTTTGATTGTGATGAATACCTGTTGCTTATGTAAAAATATGACTAGCCAATGTATGTCCAAAAGTATTGCTTATAGACCTCAAAATCATTCGGATGACAATAATGTTAAATTTTACTTTGGAAGCACTTCTAACAGGTGGAAGAGAAGATTTAACAACTACATGTTGTCTTTAAACAACAGTAAATAGAGCTAAAGTGCTGCTTTAGCCATACATTATCTATCTCTATAAAAGGCAATCTGTGAGTATGTGCGACTGTAAGCTATGCACGCCTACATTTTTTAAGCTACGCCATTCAAACTTTCTAGGGACGCATATCTACAGGGAAGCTAGGTCGACACATACTTTTTGAGTTTAAGTTCAACAATTTTCCCTTTTGCACTTTTTGGTCAATGGAGCCGATTGTTTACAGTTGCTCCATAAAATATCTAAGATGGTTGCTAGATTACATCACAGAAATCAAATCACATCTGTCAAATGTGACAGGGGGAAAAAAAAAGCCTTTATATTTAATTTTCATTTCGATGTTTTAAAAATTCATTTGGTCAACAAAAAAATGTGAAAATTTTTCCCTGTAATTTAGAAACAAAAGAAATATTTTTAAAAGGAAGTGTGTGTTTGTTTGTTTTTTTTCCGAACTAAAACATATATATAAGAGACCCAGATATAAGAGAAACCCGTACATAAGATAGATTTTCTCTGGTCCAAAATTAGAGCCTGTGGTAATGTATATAAAATAGACCAAACTCGGATATAAGAGAACATTTAACGGGTCCTGACAACTCTCTTATATCAGGATTAACAAAAAAAAAGTGCCAATAGTTAATTTAATTATTTAGGGTTTTTTCTTTTTCCGCTAAATATTTTATGCAGGAAATCAACTGTCTGTAATTCATCTACATTTTTAAATATTCTTAGAAAATTTCTGAAATTCATTTAGTCAACGAAAAAATATCAATATTTTCCCCCGTAATTTTGAAACAAAAACAAACGCAATGTTGTTTACAATCTCACACAAAACATCAACTCACGTTTACACAAAACAAAAGAAAATAGATTTTTTTTTTTAATGGAATTTTTTAACAGTTTTTAAGCAACAATTTTTTGATATAATTATTTTTCTGTTTATTCATGCTTATGCGTTTTTTTAAATTTTTTTTCTTTTCACTCTCAACTTTGTCTTTCTTCTTCAGGTTTTGTACACAGGAGATTTTTCTCGACAGGAAGACCGTCATTTGATGGCTGCTGAGATTCCTTCAGTACGGCCTGATGTAGTCATCATTGTAAGTAACCTAAATTTTCTATCTGTCAATTGTGGGATGTGCAATAACAACACTCATAGTGCTCTGCTTCCTTAATAGCATTGCTTTATAGAATAATCAAATTTTATAGCTGTTTAAATTTTGAACTCTAAAAAAAAATTACAAAAAAAAAACCCAATAATTCCTATCTACATCATTGTCTCCTGTCTGAAGATGTGAAATATAAACTAACTCTAAAACAAGATTCAGTACGATTTAAATAGTTAAGGTTCATACATGATACACACTTCATGTCTCTTTTGGTCTATGAATGACTAGGCAAAAGATTTTCCTGCAGTAGGTTGCCATTACTTTGTGGTAGACAACCAAGGCTGTTTAAGCCAATCTGTCCTGCTATTTAGCCCATAGCTCGAGGGAGAAGTGACAAATTAATATCTTTTCCAAGGGTATTTGCTCATAAGTGAATGCAACAGATTCCACTTGAATTTGAACTCGGCTCTCCAATTTTTTTATTCCGGGCCGATATCAACTGCACCGCAACACACATCTCCAGCAGTTAAAGTCAGTCAGTTAAGTGCCATACGTGAAACACGCATGGGCGATCATGTCTCGAAAGAGACATGACAGACTGGGCAGAAGATTATCTCACAGTAGGTTGCCATTGCTTTCTGCGGTAGCACTTAGAGAGCCATCTCTGGTCAAGACTTGCATAACATCAGGATATTTGCAGTGCCATCTCATAAATAGATAGCTGTCCTAGCTATGAGCAAATAGTTAACACCCCGCCAAACTGGGGTCAAAAATGAAAGTATAAAAGTAGATTTTCATAGTAAAAATACCAGCAATACATTTGACTCTCAACAAAAATCCGTTTTATAAAAATATGTCAATGAAATCTGATCTAGAAACTGATTTCTTAGAAAAAAATCAGTTAAGTCCCATACGTGATGCACATTTGGGCAATCATGTCTCAAAAGAGACATGACTGACTGAGCAGAATATTATCCTGCAGTAGTTTGCCATTACTTTGTGCTGTAGACTGGTTGCCGACCAAGGCTATAGAACCCAGTCTGTCTGTTATTTGATTCTTAACTAGATTGAGAAGATACTAATTATATTAAGTAGTAATTAGTGGGGGATCAGTTTATTACTTCATAACAATTGAAAACCGATTTCCCACTTTATGCCCAGTAGAAGCCTTGATCATGATTCCAACTACTATATTCAGTCAGTCAGTTAAGTGCCATACATAATACACACTTGAGTGATCATGTCTCAAAAGAGACATAACTGACTGGGCAGAATATTATCCTGTAGTAGGTTGCCATTGCTTTCTGCGGTGGAGTGGTTGCCAGTCAAGGCTATATAACCCAATCTGTCCTGTTAATTTAACTCGTAACTGGAGGGAAGAGATGGATTAATACCTTTAAGTATTTGCGCATAAGTGAATGCAAGGAATTCAACTGGAATTCAAACTCGGCTCCTCGATTTCTCATTCCGAGCCAATATCCACTGCACTATAACGCACATCCTTCACCACAACAAAAAATACATATTCTATTCGTACAACTGTACTTTAAAAATCTTGTCACCATTAAATAATCCATTGAGGATGATATACTGTAAAACAATAAACTAAACCTAATGTAGCGTTTCCGCTTAAGTCACTTTGCCCCAACTGTATTGTATCTTCCTCATTTCTTTTCTATAAAGATTTTTAGAGGGTTCTTTTTGTTTTTTGTTTCCCCTTCCCTGCTTTCCTCTTTGGTACTTAAACTTTACAAATTTATGTGCAGTGACAGTCAAAATGGCTAACTGTTCACCTGATGTAACCTTAAGTTCTATGCTGACAGTTTCTTCTCACACTTCTTGCTTGTGGAACTCGCGTCTCGCATTCCCATCAGCTTTGATATTCATCACTTTAAAAGCCATGTCAACTGTTGTTTTCTCTCCTTAATAAAGTTTTCCTTTTTCTCATATTAATTGTCAGTAATCCCTTGCATCGTAGTGGCTTTATTGCAAATGAAATAATTTAAAAAAAAGTGAGTGAATTTTTTTTTTTTTTTTTCCTATATACCTTTCTTAGGATGTGCGTTGTGGTACAGTGGATATCGGCTCGGAACGAGAAACCGGGGAGCTGAGTTCAAATTACAGTTGAATCCATTGTATTCACTTACGCGCAAATACCCTTGGGAAAGGTATTAATCCGTCTCTTCCTTCCAGTTATGGGTTAAATAGCAGGACAGATTGGGTTCTATAGCCTTGGTTGGCAACCAGTCTACCGCAGAAAGCAATGGCAACCTACTGCGGGATAATCTTCTGCCCAGTCAGTCATGTCTCTTTCGAGACATGATCGCCCAAGCGTGTATCACGTATGGCACTTAACTAACTGACCTTTCTTAGTCAACAAAACTAGGCAAAATCCAAAAAGCTTGTGTTGTTTGTTTTTTTCTTTTCTTTTTTTTTCTTTTTCTTTTTTTCTTTTTTTTCTTTTTTCTTTTTTTTCTTTTTTTCTTTTTCTTTTTTTTCTTTTTTTTCTTTTTTCTTTTTTTCTTTTTTTTTCTTTTTTCTTTTTTTCTTTTTTTTTCTTTTTTCTTTTTTTCTTTTTTTTCTTTTTTTCTTCTTTTTTTCTTTTCTTTTTCTTTTTTTTTCTTTTTTTTAGATGAGGGTGTCTTGATCATAATATAGATATACTATAAAATCAATCCCTGACAATCATTTTTTCTTCTCTCTCCTTTATGTTTCTGTCTCTTTCTCTCCGTCTCTCTCTCCTCGCAATTTTAACTATTCATCCTCTTTCTTCATGCACAAGGACAAAAATTCTGTTTGTACTGATTCTTCAATCTATTAGCATGAATGGAAAAGGGGGGGGGGCCAATAGTTATCACTATTGGCTAGAGTCAGTTTCATGCTTATAAATATGTGCATGTGAAACATGATCATCACCAATTCATGTGGAGAATATCATTTAGTACTGTTCCAAACCATTAATGACTCTTGGATAAAAGCATCACTGTTACATGCCAAAGCATCAAATAGGTGTATGCCGCCAGACCAAAAAAGTTTGGCTGATCTATTCGCTATTAAGGAAATCAGTCCTATAAGTTTATAAATTTTAAATCTAAGAATAGTTTTTACTCTCTCAATCATTTTTCTCTGTCGTTTCGTTTTTCAGGAATCGACTTACGGCACACACATCCATGAAAAAAGAGAGGACCGAGAAGCTCGCTTTGCAGGTTTAGTTCATGATATTGTCAGCCGTGGTGGGCGATGTTTGATTCCAGTTTTTGCTCTTGGGCGAGCGCAAGAGCTGCTCCTGATTTTAGGTAAGTGTACCACGTAATTCTTCTTCATGACTCCCCTTTCTTGACAAATCCTGGAAGATTAGTTAATGCTGCAATGCATGCTTTTGTAAATTGTTGCTCTTTGATCTATCCTTTCTTTAGAGCAGGTATTTTCAATTAATGTGCCATGGAAATTTTTAAAGGACATTAAATTTTTTTTTACATAATTATATTGCCCCAAGTAAGGCATTTTACTGCCACTGTTGTGCAGAGGACTACATAGGAGAAAAGTTATGAGAAAGAGTGACAGGTTATAGGGGGTGTCAGGAAATGAATAAAAGTATGACTGTGGCCATAAAATGAGGGATCAGTTTATATATTGATTGTAATGAAGAATCGATCCCCCATTTTATGTCTACATTATAATACTATAGAATTTTTTTTTATAATCATATCGCCCCAAGTAGGGCATTTTACTGCTACTGTTGTGCAGGGGACTGCATAGGAGAAAAGTTATGAGAAAGAGTAACAGGTTATAGGTGGTGTCAGGAAGTGGTTAAGACAAGGATGAGTGTAGCCATATGAGGGATCAGTTTATATATTAATTGTAATGTAGAATTGATCCCCACTTTATATCCACATTATAATAGTATAGAAATTTTTTTTTTTTATAACCATATCACCCCAAGCAAGGCATTTTACTGCAACTGTTGTGCAGGGGGTTACATAGGACAAAAGTTATGAGAAAGAGTGACAGGTTATAGGGGGTGTTAGGAAATAGGTAAGAGAAGGATGTGAATACAGATGAGTGGAGTGGACGGAGAAAGAGGCATGAGAGAGAGAATGACTATTGGCTTTAAATTTAAATTCTTGGATATTGTAACTTTCAGGGAAGCAAGTAAACGGAAGGGAATTCCTTGGGTAGGAATTTTTTTTTTTTTTTTTTAAATAATCATATCACCCCCAAGCAAGTTATTTTACTGCCACTATTGTGCAGGGGGTTACATAGGAGGAAAGTTATGAGAAAGAGTAACAGATTATAGGGGGTGTCAGGAAGTGGGTAAGTGAAGGATAAGGAGTGGAGTGGACGAAGAAAGCATGAGAGAGAAGATGCAAGTCAGTGAGGTAGGAGATGACTATTGACTTTACATGTTTTATTGTCGGGGAAGCAAGTAAACGGAAGGGAATTCCACAAGCAGGAAATGTGAGAAAAGAAGCTGCTGGAGTAGAATTTGCATTTAAATTTTATTGGTTTCACAGTAAAAAGCTGGGACCTAGTTGCTAATCTTGTGGCTTGAGTAAATTCATATATATATATATATATATATATATATATATATATATGGTGCACCAGTGAGCTAAGTTTTAATTTTGAAAAAAAGAACCTAAAGCACAGTAAGTGTTCATACCAAAATTAAAACCCCTTTAAATTGATTATTTGATTATATCTTTGTTATGGATGTTACATGATTTTGCTTATCTCTTAAGGAGGAATTTTCAAATATTAGAAAGAAAGCGATACAAATATTTCTTCCTTTCTCAACATCATATTTGTGTGAAGTTAATTTTTCTGCAACAGTGGGTTAGTCAGTTAAGTGCCATACAAGATACACGCTTTAAGGCAATCATGTCTCAAAAGAGACATGACTGACTGGGCAGGATTTTATCCTGCAGTAGATTGCCATTGGTTGCCAGCCAAGGCTATAGAACCCAATCTGTTTTGTTATTTGACTCATAGCTAGAGGAGGAAGATATGTATTATATTATTAAGTGTTAATTAGTGGGGGATCAGTTTATTACTTCATAACAATAGAAAACCAATCTCCCACTTTATGCACAGTAGAAGTCTTGATCATGATTCCTACTACTATATTCAGTCAGTCAGTTAAGTGCCATACATGATACACGCTTGAGCGATCATGTCTCAAAAGAGACATGACTGACTGGACAGAATATTATCCCACAGTAGGTTGCCATTGCTTTCTGCGGTAGATTGGTTGCCAGCCAATTATATAGAACCCAATCTGCCCTGTTATTTAACCCATAACTAGAGGGAAAAGACAGATTAATACCTTTCCTAAGGGTATTTGCACATAAGTGAATGCAATGAATTTGACTGGAATTTGAACTCGGCTCCTCAATTTCTCATTCCGAGCCAATATCCACTGCACAACAATGCACATCCATTCTGCAATAGACAAGATTAAAAACAAAAATCAATCGTTGCTAGATTCCTTGGAAGAAAATTTAAAAGTAAGCCTGGAAAAAAAATTTGGTCTTGCAAAGAACATATTCGGAAAAAAAAAACAAATCTCCTTAAATTATAATAAACAGAAAGATAAATAAATATCAGTTCTTTTTTTTTTTTTAAGAATTTTAATTGTATTTTACAAATTGTAATAAATTGTTTTCATAAATAAATTATGAGATATATATATATATTTTTTTATCATCATAATTTAAGCGTACCACAAAAGTTTAACTATATGTTCAGGTGTGTCTTGTGAGATTTAAAGGGGCGGGGGGTTAAAAAAAAACGTAAGTTTAGAGCCTTTTCAGTTCCATGCTTCAATTACATTGCTGGAAAATAAATCCTTATAGTTGCAAGTGACAGGATCAGCATTGGTCTTGTACCAGACGTTCAAAGAATAACTTGAAAATGAAGAGTAAAAAAAAAAATTTTTTTTTTAATACATAAATTTGTATTCAAATTCTAGTTGAATTCCTTGACTTCACTTACGTGCAAATGCCCTTAGGGAAAGGTATTAATCCGTCTCTTCTATGGCACTTAACTGACTGAAATCTGTGTTGCATCTCCATGTCAATGTTTGTGTCTGGGTGTATAATTATTTTTATTTATTTATTTTATTTTCCTTTCCAGATGAATATTGGTCAAACCACCCAGAGTTACACGAGACCCCAATCTATTATGCCTCTTCTTTAGCAAAAAAATGTATGAGCGTCTACCAAACTTACATCAATGCTATGAATGACAAAATTCGGCGGCAGATCACCATCAGCAACCCTTTCGTTTTCAAACACATTTCTAATTTAAAAGTAAGCTCAACCAATTCTTTCTCTGCTAAATGTTTGTTATATCAATGCAAAACTGATTTTCTTTCACTCTCATAATACACCCTCACCTTCCCCCATCCTCTGCTGGCCAGACAGCCATTGTTGTTCATTTGCATTTCGTCAATCTGTTGTTCCCTGCCAAAAACGTGTTATTGCCATTCTTACTTGATAATCTTTTTGATCTTAGACGTCATACATCGACATCGACAAGCTGGGCATAACCAAATTTAATGGGGATTTTGCCAAGGGGTCTTTGTGATTGTGGAGAATTCTACTGTGAGATCCTCGCAAACATAAGATTACTGAAAATTAATTTCACAGCACAAGCCAACTGACACTTGATGTCTGACAATGGGTTTAATGATAACAATTTTAAGTATCTAATAAGGAGCAAAGAATTATTAATCTTTCTATATAGTGTTGTTGATGCTCTTTCATCAGGAAAATCATTCTAATAATTTTTGATAAATGGACAGACCTCGGAGGAGGAGAAGGAAGTATTAAAACCATACTTCACCTCTGGTTGCCTTCTGTGTTTTTTCATTTTTCAATACTGTCTGGTTTATAAAAGAATTTTGCAGATCCCTGCCGCTGATTTATTGCAATTTTTTCAATAATATATTGCAACTATTCTCTGTCTAAAAACAAATGGTGCCTTGTGTAATGCTTCATTCCAGAAGCCTCTGCATTGTTTTTGGTAAACTGTAAACATTTGTTAGAAGTTTGGTGGAGTAATGGAAAGCAGCTCTGATTGAGAAATCCGGGAGCCAAGTTTGAATTCAAGTTAGGTTCTTTACATTCCCTTACATGCTAATACCCTTGGGAAAAGTATGAATTCATCTCTTCTCCCCTACACTATGGGTAAAATAACAGGACAGACTAGATTTTATAGTCTTGAGTGGAAACCAGTCTAGCAGTCAGTCAGTTGAGTGCTATACGTGATACACGCTTGGGCGATCATGTCTCAAATGAGACATGGCAGACTGGGCAGAAGATTATCCCACAGTAGGTTGCCATTGCTTTCTGCGGTAGACTGGTTGCCAGCCAAGGCTATAGAACCCAATCTGTCTTATTATTTAACCCATAACTGGAGGGAAGAAATGGATTAATACCTTTCCCAAGGGTATTTAATTCAAACCCGTGTTTGGCTGTTGAACCCAAAAAAAACACACTTTGAATTTGTTGCATTCACTTATGCACAAATACCCTTAAGATATTAATCTTTCTTTTTTTCTCCAGCTATGAGTTAAATAGGTTAGATTGTGTTCTATAGCCTTGGTTGGCAACCAGTCTACTGCTGAAAGTAATGGCAAGCTACTGTAGAAAAATCTTTTTTCCAGTCAGTCATGTCTCTTTTGAGACATGATTACCCAAGTGTGTATCATGTATGGCACTTAATTGACTGCGGCTGCAGTCTATATGGTCTCCCTACAACTCTTCTCATGCAGTAAAATGTTGAACCAGGCTTTACCATCTCTTGCATAGTAAAATGTTGAACCAGGCTTTACCATCTCTTGCATAGTAAAATGTTGAACCAGGCTTTACCATCTCTTGCATAGTAAAATGTTGAACCAGGCTTTACCATCTCTTGCCTAGTAAAATGTTGAACCAGGCTTTACCATCCCTTGCATAATAAAATGTTGAACCAGGCTTTACCATCCCTTGCATAGTGAAATGCTGAACCAGGCTTTACCATCCCTTGCATAGTGAAATGCTGAACCAGGCTTTACCATCCCTTGCATAGTGAAATGCTGAACCAGGCTTTACCATCCCTTGCATAGTGAAATGCTGAACCAGGCTTTACCATCCCTTGCATAGTGAAATGCTGAACCAGGCTTTACCATCCCTTGCATAGTGAAATGCTGAACCAGGCTTTACCATCCCTTGCATAGTGAAATGCTGAACCAGGCTTTACCATCCCTTGCATAGTGAAATGCTGAACCAGGCTTTACCATCCCTTGCATAGTGAAATGCTGAACCAGGCTTTACCATCCCTTGCATAGTGAAATGCTGAACCAGGCTTTACCATCCCTTGTATAGTGAAATGCTGAACCAGGCTTTACCATCCCTTGTATAGTGAAATGCTGAACCAGGCTTTACCATCCCTTGTATAGTGAAATGCTGAACCAGGCTTTACCATCCCTTGTATAGTGAAATGCTGAACCAGGCTTTACCATCCCTTGTATAGTGAAATGCTGAACCAGGCTTTACCATCCCTTGTATAGTGAAATGCTGAACCAGGCTTTACCATCCCTTGCATAGTGAAATGCTGAACCAGGCTTTACCATCCCTTGTATAGTGAAATGCTGAACCAGGCTTTACCATCCCTTGTATAGTGAAATGCTGAACCAGGCTTTACCATCCCTTGTATAGTGAAATGCTGAACCAGGCTTTACCATCCCTTGTATAGTGAAATGCTGAACCAGGCTTTACCATCCCTTGTATAGTGAAATGCTGAACCAGGCTTTACCATCCCTTGCATAGTGAAATGCTGAACCAGGCTTTACCATCCCTTGCATAGTGAAATGCTGAACCAGGCTTTACCATCCCTTGTATAGTGAAATGCTGAACCAGGCTTTACCATCCCTTGTATAGTGAAATGCTGAACCAGGCTTTACCATCCCTTGTATAGTGAAATGCTGAACCAGGCTTTACCATCCCTTGTATAGTGAAATGCTGAACCAGGCTTTACCATCCCTTGTATAGTGAAATGCTGAACCAGGCTTTACCATCCCTTGCATAGTGAAATGCTGAACCAGGCTTTACCATCCCTTGCATAGTGAAATGCTGAACCAGAATTGTGACCCTGTTACACCCAATGGTGTGTAGGGCAGCAATTTTGCTATTTCAGTAACAAACTGTTTTTTATGGGGCAGGGTTATTAGTCCTGCACTCAACCCCCAAACTTGAAGGAAGATGATTTTCTAAGCATAGTTTAGATATGACACACAGCCGAAAGTAGGGGGCACTCAGTGAGGATCGAACTCATTACTCAGTTATGATTCTAGCGAAACAAGCTTGTTAACCATTACACCACACCAAGGTGCCTGTTATATGAGTATAGCACCTGTTGTTGTTGTTTTTTTTTGTTTTTTTTTGTTTTGTTTTTTTTATGAATGATTTTGCTAGCTTAAGAAAAATGTTTTTCTTATTTCTGCAGACAAAAATTACACAAAATTGTTCTTTACTCTGTGTGGCTTGAATAGAAAGTGAGTTGCTCACTGAACGTTTGTGGAAACCAGAACGGATATGAGAAGAACAAGAAAGGGCATAATATGATTCTGTGAGAAAGATGTGCAGGTTTTGAGGTGCAGCATGCAGCATGTCACTTCATCTCTTCCCTCTCGTAAGTCTCAAGGTCAATATTGGGCAGTCTCAGGGATGTCTTCAACTGATCCTTGATGTGTCATTTTGAGCCCCCATATAGCCTCTTGCCTTTGTCAAGTTTTCCAAACAAGATATGTGGGAATCATTCTGGACACCTGACCCATTCAGGGCAAGCAATGTCAAAGGATAGTAGCCATGGGGCTAGAGAGAGATGTCCAAGAGCGGACCTTGAGGTGGTGGCGCAGTCAGACATGTTGGGCCCTTCTGACAGCACCTCATTTCATCTCTTCCCTCTCCTTGGGGAAACCCTAAGTCTCAAGGTCAATATTGGGCAGTCTCAGGGATTATCTTTAACTCATCTTTGATGTGTCATTTTAAACTCCCATGTAGCCTTTTGCCTTTGTCGAGTTTTCCAAACAAGATATGTGGGAATCATTCTGGACACCTGACCCACCAGGGGAATCAATGTTAAAGGATGGTAGCCATGATGCTAGGGAGAGATGTCCAAGAGAGGACCTTGAGGTGGTGGTACAGTCTTTCCAACTAATGCAAAGAATTCTTCATTTGTTGGAAGTGCTCCAGACATTTAAGTCTTAAAGATACAAAGTCCATGTCTCTCATGCATACGGAAAATTGGAGAGGACCACAGCCCGGTAAACCCTGATTTTGGTCGTTGTGATTGAAAGTAAATAGTGTATTGTAGCTGAAAAATTGCTGGTATCTGTTGTGGTTTCTATGAAAATAATTTCAGTTCCTCACTTGTCTGTATCTTCTAACTTTTGTATAGCTCAGCAGTCTTTGAGATTTTAAAAAGAAATCACTCGGCCGGCTTTCTGAATTGAGGGAAATTTTACTCACCCCAATATCATTTTGCTCGACCGACTCCATTTATTTAATAGTTGCCTTATGTAAACATAGCATGAATCAGTGACGGAAAACACAAAATGAAATTTTGATTAAAATTTTAACATGTTAGAAAGGATTTAAAAAATTTTTTTTTAAATAACAAAATTTGATCTTTCCTCTTAATAATAGCATAAACATTTTGATGATAAAACTTTGTTTTTATTAAATTTGAGCCCTTTTAACATCTCATAGATGATAAAAAAAATAACAAATCTGATTTTCTCAACGATTTTCTACAAAAAAATTACTTGTATAATTTGTTTTTCAGTTCGTGGTTGAAAGAATTATGTGTTTTCTTTCTTTCAAATGTTCATTTTTACTTTTCATAAGCTGTGAAGAAACATAGATGTTGAGTCAAGGATAATATTTTTCCAAATGAGTTTCTGATAATCTGTGAGCGTCTTTAATCTGGGCGACAGACATTATGGCTCCACTCTGGAAGCGTTAATTAAACAAATGTTTACACTGAACAGGACAATAAAAGCAAGACAGGAGCTTGTCAGTCTAAATTTCATTTGTCAGCACTTGCTTTGATTGTGGGATGTCGTCTTTTGTCTAACCACACATTTCGACATGAATCAAGTTCCATGCATAAGACCAAAGAGTTCAATAATGTCATTGTAGATCATTCTAAGTAACTTGTGAATCTTCAGTGGCAATATTTTTGGGTTGTGAAAGGAATCATATTTCCTTTTTTTATATTTGAAGGGACGAGCTTCATTGCAAAATTTTTAATCGACCCTGGGCAAGTAAAGCAATAAACTTTAATCGCCAAATTAAGTTTTTAATCATCTTAGTCGATCAGGCAAGTGAAATCTCAAAGGCTGTAGCACAGTATATAAATGTTTTCATTTTCATAATCAATTCTTCCCATGTAAGGCAATAATGCCACTAAGACACAAGTGAAATAGAATGATAAATGTTTAGAAGGAATCATAAACCCAATCCTAAACAGGAAACAAGGGATAGACCTTGGAGGGAGCTTTACCTCTTCAAGTTATGGGGCACTCGTAATTTTAAATATGGATGAAGGCAGAACCATATATAAAATGGTAATTTACAAAAGAAGGGTC
>JBBBDQ010000642.1:2585000-2655000 GCA_037127315.1 Ascarosepion bandense | reverse complement strand
TCCCTATCTTACAAATGATAATTTTAAAATAATTCAGCAGGCAATCTTTGTAGTAGCTACATGTGTCAAAGTTTTTAGTTGTGTATTTTCTTTTTTCTTACTTATGTCTCTTCAAATAAAATTAAGTGGATCTTGATTAAGTAAATAATATCGTTTAGTTTGTACTAATATGGTTAATCATATAATAATTCTGCTTGTTCCTTAGTTACTCAGTTCCTCTGTCTGTTACATCACACTCTCTGCATGAGCATTTCCTTCCCCACTATTGTTTTACTCTCCTCAGCCTTTCTCTCATTTATCCTACTTGGTAAATCGCAACCATGGCATGTCTTGGGCAAGTAAACCTGGTGGAGTCTATACCTCTCCAGGTGAAACTACAGCTCCTATCCACCAAATTGAAGGAGCCCAGCAACACTATGTCATCACCTCTCTGGTTGCATACATAGCTATGGAACCCAGTCGGCCTCATTGAGCTAGAAGGTGATTTTCTAAGCAGTGCTTAGATGTGGCATAAGGCTGAGAGTATGGAGCACTCAGTGAGGATCTAACTCACTATTTAGTTGTAATTAATCTAGCAAGGTGATCTTTCCATTTTATTAGATGACTGTTGATCTCTACAAAACGGGATATCCGCCATTTATGAAATCCTCAGTGTTTCATTGTTTGTTTTTCAGAAAAGGTGTTGTGAATTTTTAATGCCTATTATCTTAAAATGTACCCCCTTTTGCAAATAAATTGAAACAACGGCTTCCGTTTTGTTTCTTTCACCATACGGTTAGTTTTTAGACCCCCTGGAGAGGAAGGATGTAATTGATTTCTAATTTTTCTTCAGATTAGGACATTTGCAGGGGTGTGCAATAATACGAGTGTATTTTCAGATTGTATTATGAAATTTGTTTATCCTTGTTTTGTGTCGTGGCTTGTACCATTTGACATCAGGTCGAATTCATAAAAGACAATGTGCACTTAGCACGGGTGTTAGTTGTCATTATCACGGACTTCGGGAAATAGCACCTACTACTGCAACAGACTGTAACTATTGTATATATCTCTTGCTTATACCACTCTGTTAATAAACTAGTTTATCTACATTTCTCTGTGTATCTCTTCATTTCACAATACAGCACCTTGAAAAATATTACATCATCATGACCACACGCTATTGTCTCGACTATCAACTAGTTGTCCTATGGACATTACTCCAAGGAAGTGTATGAAAATTGTAATACTGTACAGACACACAGGCAAGCCTTACAGAGAAATTGCGGATATTGTTAGTGTCAGCCTTTCAACGGTTAGTCGTGTCATCAAGGCAAAATAAACTGGCTCCATCAGTCCAAAACATAAGAGAAAACGCAATTGGTAAAGAAAAACAATGCTGAGAGTCGATGTATACATGATCAGGAAAAGTGTGAAAGACCCTGACAATACATTATTCATTTTGTTTCAATTAATCTGCATGAGAATGTAAAATAAATGCTAGGGAAAAAAAACTTTTGATAATAAATGCTATGCACTCTCTGTCTGCAATTATAGATTTTCAGTTAATTTGCACAAGGGTGTATTTGATAAAGTGGATTTTCTGTTACCACCCCCACTGTCTTAATGATGATTACTCTGATCATAAGAAATATCTCAAATAATACTTCCCCATTGTCTGGGTCCTGGGCATGACGATAAGCAGCAAGGCCTCTGATTGTGTGGAACATGGAGCCACCTCTTAACTGCTGTTGTTCCCAGGTCCACCCTGACCCAGAGTGGTAGCGCCTGTTAGGGTCCCAGCTATGGGCAAATAGTTAACCCCCAAACTTGAGGTCAAAACACTATGAAAGTATAAAAATACACTTCTATAGAAAAATGTACATTTTTGAAGAAAAAATTATTACCATAACACATATTTTTTTTTTTTTTTAATCATATCACCTCGAGCAAGGTGATAACGCCACTGATGTGCAGGGGGCTACGTAAGAGTAAAAAGATTGGAAAAGAGAAAGCCGGAAACCACATCCTAAACAGGGAACAAGGGATGAGCCTCTTCACCTGTTCAATAGACATGGGTGGAGTGTGAACTGGGCAATAGTTTAGTCTATCTACTCCAATTAAAAAAAAAAAAGAAAGAAAATAGTGAAAAGATTGGAAAAGAGAAAAAACCCGGAAACCACATCCTAAACAGGGAACAAGGGATGAGCCTCTTCACCTGTTCAATAGACGTGGGTGGAGTGTGAACCGGGTGATAGTTTAGTCTATCTACTCCAATTGAGTCTGTCTACTCCAATTGAGTCTGTCTACTCCAATTGAGTCTGTCTACTCCAATTGAGTCTGTCTACTCCAATTGAGTCTGTCTACTCCAATTGAGTCTGTCTACTCCAATTGAGTCTGTCTACTCCAATTGAGTCTGTCTACTCCAATTGAGTCTGTCTACTCCAATTGAGTCTGTCTACTCCAATTGAGTCTGTCTACTCCAATTGAGTCTGTCTACTCCAATTGAGTCTGTCTACTCCAATTGAGTCTGTCTACTCCAATTGAGTCTGTCTACTCCAATTGAGTCTGTCTACTCCAATTGAGTCTGTCTACTCCAATTGAGTCTGTCTACTCCAATTGAGTCTGTCTGAAGGAAAAAATTATTCTCAGCGAAACATTTTTTAATACAAAATTAAAAAACATTTTCAGTTTTCTAAAATAAAAAAGAATAAAAACAAATTTTCATTAAAATCTAACTAAATCAACCTTTTCACTATAATCGAACATTAAAAAAATACCTAAAACCTTACTTTTTTGGCATTAAATAACCCACAGAAGTTGATATACTGTGAAACAAAAATCAAAATTTTCTGCTGATTCAGGTTCTGGTCCATGGAGAACAGAATGAGATGAACCGTCTCCGGGCTGCCTTGATTCGTGAGTATGAAGATGATGAGAATTATCGGATGCATGTAAATAATCCCAGAAACACTGTGGCAGTGGAACTTCACTTCCGTGGAGAAAAAATGGCAAAGGTAGGGTGTTGTGTTTTTTTTTTTTTTTTTGTTTTTTTGTTGTTTCCCCCCCCCCCCCCCAATCTTCTTGTATCAAATAGATTCTGGTAAATTGTTTTTTGTATCCTAATTCAGCAAGCTCTATTATTTTATTTTGTATATTGTACATTTCTACATTGGCGTTTGCTTTATTATTTATTTCTTAATTTTTATTTATTCAATTTTTTTCCTTTGTTTTCTTTTTTTTATCGCAGCTTTAAATTTATTTCTATTTTTACTTCTAGGCATTAAAGAAGATAAATTTATGTCCACCGCATGAATTTAGTCCCCATCATGAGTTGGTCATCATTAACATTATTTGTGAAAATTGATTTTTTTTTTTTTTTTTTTTTTCTTTCCTCCTCAGTATTCGTTTAGCATTTATTGGTCACCTATTTCTGTTACTTGGCTTGTTAGTATGTGCAATCATTATGCCTTGATTTTCTATACATATATGTATGTATAAATAAAAACAATTATAAGTGCAGTGTCAGCTCAATCACGGGCCAGCTGGAATCGGTTTCATACTTTCTGACCCTGGAGTCTAAATGAAAGTACATGGAGAAAGATTCAAGAAGGGAGTGGTTAAGGAAGAATGGTTGGAGGTAAGAAAGCTAGAGAGAGGTGAATGACTAAAGAGGTTTGAGTGAGTATAAGTGAGGAGTAGTACAAGGAAAGAAAGCCAGAGAAAAAAGTGAAAGGGGGGGGAAATATATATATATATATATATATATATATATGTCATCTGCAGACAGATCTGTTTTGCTGTATCACAGCTCATCAGTACAGTTAGACTCCGATTGCTACCTAAACCAGGCTTGAAACCCGACCGAATTGGCATCAGTCGGCGACTCTACCCCTGGGCCATGGGGCATTCGGTGGAAGAAGGCAGTCTTTTTAGCACATATCATATTACGCACCCAATAGCTAGAGTGCTCTAATACATTTTACTGAATGAGCGATGCATACATGCTATAGTAGCTACTGTTTTTCAAAGTTTACCTTTCTTTCCGAGTGCTCAATCAGGGTGTGAGAGCGTATATATATATATATATATATGTCATTTCATATATATGTCATTTCATATGTTTGCACTTTTCCCTCCTTGTCTTTCAGACTTTTGATGTCCATGTTTTTTCATTTCCATATCTCTCTCTCTCCCTATATATATATATAGGGAGAGAGAGAGATATATATATATATAGGGAGAGAGAGAGATATGGAAATGAAAAAACATGGACATCAAAAGTCTGAAAGACAAGGAGGGAAAAGTGCAAACACATGAAATGACATGAAAAAAGGAATACAGAAAACATTTGTGCACATTTTACTCATTTTTGTTTTTTGTTTTTTTTTTTTTTTTTCCTGTATGAAACTAATCCACGTTTCTATATTATACTTTGACAATAGATTTTGTAATAGTTCAAGAAATATACTGTTATCTCTGACAAACGACTATCATCTTCATTTGCCTGGTCCACATTCACAGAAGACTTGTCGTCTTCATTTGCCCTGCAATCACTGACGGAAGACTCTTTCCTTGATTTGCCATGTCACGTTTGTCCAACAACCATAATTGACAGAAGACTGTCATCCTCATTTGCCATACCATCATCATGACAAGACTTGTCATCCTCATTTTCCATACATTCATCATCCTCAGATGACTGCTATCCTCATTTGCCATACAGTCATCATGACAGAAGACGTGTCATCCTCATTTTCCGTGCCGTCATCATGACAGAAGACGTGTCATCCTCATTTTCCGTGCCGTCATCATGACAGAAGACGTGTCATCCTCATTTTCCGTGCCGTCATCATGACAGAAGACGTGTCATCCTCATTTTCCGTGCCGTCATCATGACAGAAGACGTGTCATCCTCATTTTCCGTGCCGTCATCATGACAGAAGACGTGTCATCCTCATTTTCCGTGCCGTCATCATGACAGAAGACGTGTCATCCTCATTTTCCGTGCCGTCATCATGACAGAAGACGTGTCATCCTCATTTTCCGTGCCGTCATCATGACAGAAGACGTGTCATCCTCATTTTCCGTGCCGTCATCATGACAGAAGACGTGTCATCCTCATTTTCCGTGCCGTCATCATGACAGAAGACGTGTCATCCTCATTTTCCGTGCCGTCATCATGACAGAAGACGTGTCATCCTCATTTTCCGTGCCGTCATCATGACAGAAGACGTGTCATCCTCATTTTCCGTGCCGTCATCATGACAGAAGACGTGTCATCCTCATTTTCCGTGCCGTCATCATGACAGAAGACGTGTCATCCTCATTTTCCGTGCCGTCATCATGACAGAAGACGTGTCATCCTCATTTTCCGTGCCGTCATCATGACAGAAGACGTGTCATCCTCATTTTCCGTGCCGTCATCATGACAGAAGACGTGTCATCCTCATTTTCCGTGCCGTCATCATGACAGAAGACGTGTCATCCTCATTTTCCGTGCCGTCATCATGACAGAAGACGTGTCATCCTCATTTTCCGTGCCGTCATCATGACAGAAGACTGTCATACCATCATCAATGTTTAAAGACTGTCATCATCGTCAGATGACTGCCATTCTCGTTTGCCCTACCACCACCATCATGATGATAGAATGTGTCGTTCTCATTTGCCTAGCGATCATCAATGACAGAAGACTGTCATTACCATTTATAAGAGTATATCATTAACCAAAGGCCATCATCAGAAGCAATCTTTATTTTAATAGTGTTATTTGTATGCATTATGAACCGGCTATAATTACCAGCTATATGATAACTAATATAAACATTAGTGTATAGATGATACACTGCTGTAGCACCTGAGTTTAAAAAAAAAAAATCACAGTGTAATTCAGATATAAGAAAGTTGCCGGGACCGGATAAGCATTCTCTTATACCCAGGTTTATCTTATGTCCGGGTTTGGTCTATTTTGTTTAGGTAAGTAGGGGAACACTTCATGTAACGCTTTTTACGTACAGAACACTAGTTTATTTAACAGTTATAGACATAAAAAACACAGACAAAAATACATTTTCAATTAGTTTTCACAAATAATTCAGTCAAAAATTACTTTTTCTTAAAAAAGTCATTTTTGTTTGTACAAAAATCTCTTTGTTAACATCATGAACACTTTCATACAGTCCGTAAATCATTTTCAATGCGCCATCAGGATTACTGCTTTTTGCTTCAAAGTAGGCTGTCAGAGTTTCAAGCGCATTCAATGCAGCCAGAGAATTTGGAACTGGTTTGTCACTTTCAGAAACTTCAGAACTTACACTTTCAGCAGCATCATCTTCATCAAAATCTTGATCATCTGATTTTATACCACGTGTGATGTCCGTGTCAGTCAGTTCTCCTCCATAACATTGTGTACTATCGTCGAAGCTGATAAATTCGTCAAAATCTGTTTGCTCCATGCCCGATGATGGAGAAACTTGATCATTTTCATCAAGTATTTCTTCCACTTCAGCCTGTGATTCAATGTCAAAGCCAGCCTTTTTAAAACAATTTTGAATTGTTGACGGTTTGACCCTGAAAAGTGCTCGTTTCATCATGTGCATGGCCTTCAAAACGGTGATCTGCTTGGCCACTTCAGACAGCAGCACTGGCGGTGTAGCATCGATCGCTGTGAACAAGTTCTCGACGATAATAAGCTTTGAATGAACAAATGATGCCTTGATCCAAAGGTTGAATGATACTGGTGGTGTTTGGTGGTATGAACGACAATTTGATGTTCGACAGATTTATACCCAGCAGTAAGTTATGATAAGTTGCATTGTCCAAAAACAGAATAATCTTTCGATTTTGAGCAATCATTTTCCTATCAAGCGTTTTTATAATGTCAGTAAACAGCTAATCATCCAGGCTTTACAATTAGCGAAGTAAGAAAACGGCAGTTTTGACATTTTTAAAGCAGCGTGGTTTTGCCGACTTACCAACAACTACAGCTTGCTTTCCACTGCTGTCCATGTTTGTGAACTGAAGCAGCGTGAGTCTGTCTTTGGGAACTTTTGTCCCATTTGACTGTTCATCGTCGGCAAATCGCAAAGATCCAGACAGCATAACTTTGTAGAAAAGTCCCGTTTCATCACAGTTCCAAACATCATATCCACGAAAAAGTTGCAGCAAAACGTTTGTCACCCATTCGTTGGCAGAACTGTGATCTGCTGATGTTGATTCGCCATGAAATTTTTTGAATGAAACGTTATTGGCCTGCTTCCAGCGCATGAGCCAGCCATTGCTCAGTTCAAAATCAACTTCAAGATTTACGGCCAGTTGTGATGCTTTCTGCCTAATGACGTGATCGGTGACTGTGGCTCCATGAGCACATGCTTGCGTAAACCATTGTGTAAGCGTCCTTGTGCACGGATTGGTGCTTTCGTTTGCAATTAGTGTTTCCATTCATTTGCATGCAAGATCTGAGATCGTCTTCTTGAGAATTTTTGCTGCTGTTGAATAACCGATTTCGTACTTTTTGGCTGTAGCGGCCAGTTGAGTTTCTTCACTTTGACATCGTCGATGAGCTCCAACTGTTCAGAAATGCTCAGTTTTTCGTTGAGACGCCGGCATCACTAATCGCAAGGATCGCAAGCAAACGGTTTTCAGTGGCAAAATTAACAAACAAACTTCTGACTCGACACTGGGTAAAGTGAAAGTGTTGTCCAGATAAATGCAACGACCAGCAAAGTCAGCAAAAAAGCGGGCGGCGCTACCCTTAGACACACAAAGCAAAATCATAACGTAGAGGGTGTCTCCTACAGACACAGACTGGACACACTGTGTCTCTAGACTGGTCAAGATTAAGTCATTGAACTTCATTCTCTCTGTTTGACTGATTTACGACATCACACTGTCACTCAACACAAACTCTCTTATATCAGGAAGGACGGACCAGAAAAAATCTCTCTTATAACCGGATTTAATTTATATACATTAACATAGGCTCTAATTTGGGACCAGAGAAAATCTTTCTTATATCCGGGTTATACTGGCAATAACAGATAGGTCTTTAATATAGCAAAAACAACTACAATACAATCAGGCTATTTAAGTACGTCCCAAAACAAGATGAATGTTCATGTTAGCGAATTGGCTGAGAATATTTTAACAAGAATAGACAAGAAATGACATACCGTCTGGCCAGCAATCCTCCTTGTCTCTACCCTGCTCCCCCGAAGGCAAAGAATAGAAAAAGAGACCAAAGACAAAAGAGTTGTTGTCTCCCTACACTGTTATTACGTTGTTTTCATTCACTTGGCCACAATTAATACAATAAAGCCACTAGTTCGCAGGACGTAACTGATCGTTAAAGAATGAGAAAAATTTCTATTAAGGTGAGATGACAAGAAAAGAAAAAGTATTAAAAAGACAGAATTTCACAAGCAAGAAATGCAATAGAAGAAACTGTTAGTAAATAACTTCCGAGTATATTTAGCCATTTCAACTGTAAGTTGGTGCTCCCTTGCTTCCATTCTAGTATTGCAGTTAAATTCCTAAAGTCTAAATATCATAGAATAACGTTCATCTAACCAATAACTATGAAAGTATTTGTAGAATAGACATGAGAAATCTACATTATGATTGTGGGAAAAGGCATTGAACCCAAGATGCCAGGTTAGGACTAATAACATTGCAAGTTCTTTGGATTTTATCAAAAAAAATCTCTAGCAGTTATTACTTTGATAAGCATTTTGTCTGTTGTCCTTGTTGGCGGTTTAGCACCCTCAATAGCAATACCATCATCGTTAACAAAGTACCCTCATTGTGATTAGTCATGCCATACTGAAGACTGAGGCATCCTTACTGAGTGTACCATCATCACTGACGTGGAGCTGTCATAAGCAATTATGTCAGATTGATTAACAGAATAGTGTCATCCTCATTTACCACCATGCTTTCATCATTAACCAAAGACTGTCAACATCATTAGCCATGACAGTCCTATTCATTTGCAATATCATTTCTTACCGAAAAAAATAGTTCATCCATATTTTTTACATTGCACTTAAAGAATTGGCATCATATCATCGTCCTTGACAGAGGACTGTCAACCACATTGTGTTTACAATCATCATTGACAGAAAAATGACATCGCTATTTGCAATACCATCATCATTGAAAGAATTCTGTCATCTCCATTTGACTTACCACCATTATTGACAAAAGACTATCATTTTCATTCATTTGAGATAACATAATAATTGACAGAAGACGATCATCCACATTTTCCATGTCATCATTGGTAGGGGACTGTCAGTTTCATTTGCTATACTGGTAACATTCACAGAAAAATATGGTCCCCATTTGCCATACTCTCATTAGTGTCAGAAGACTGCTCCCATTTGACATACCTTCATCACTGACTGGAGATTATAAGCTTCATTTTCTGTACCATCATCTTTGAGAGAAAACTGTCATCCTCATTTGTGGTACCATCATCCTTGAAAGAAAACTGTCGTCCTCATTTGTCATATCATTTTTGGCAGAAGACTGTCATCCTCTTTTGTCATACCTTTTTCAATGAGAGAAGACTGTTGGCATCATTGGCAGGAGAAATTCATCCTAATTTACGATACCATCATCTTTGACAAAAGACTGTCATCCTCATTTATCATACAATCATCCTTGACAGGAGACTGTCATCCTTATTTGTCATACCATCATCTTTGACAAAAGACTGTCATCTTCATTTTCCATGACATCATTGATAGAAGACTGTCATCGTCATTTGTCATGCCATCGTCCTTGACAGGAGACTGTGATTTGTCATGCCATCGTCCTTGACAGGGGACTGTGATTTGTCGTGACATCGTCCTTGACAGGGGACTGTGATTTGTCATACCAGCATCCTTGACAGAAGACAGTCACCCTCGTGTGTCATACTATCATCATCATTTGTCATCCTCATTTGTCAAACTGTCACTTTGTAAAAGACTGTCATCCTCATTTGTCATACTGTCACTTTGTAAAAGACTGTCATCCTCATTTGTCATACTGTCACTTTGTAAAAGACTGTCATCCTCATTTGTCATACTGTCACTTTGTAAAAGACTGTCATCCTCATTTGTCATACTGTCACTTTGTAAAAGACTGTCATCCTCATTTGTCATACTGTCACTTTGTAAAAGACTGTCATCCTCATTTGTCATACTGTCACTTTGTAAAAGACTGTCATCCTCATTTGTCATACTGTCACTTTGTAAATAAGTTACAATCATTTGGCATGCCATCAGGCTTGACAGAAGACTCATCGTCATTTGTCACACCATAATCCTTGACAGAAGACTGTCATCGTCATTTGTCACACCATCATCCTTGACAGAAGACTGCCATCGTCATTTGTCACACCATAATCCTTGACAGAAGACTGCCATCGTCATTTGTCACACCATAATCCTTGACAGAAGACTGCCATCGTCATTTGTCACACCATCATCCTTGACAGAAGACTGCCATCGTCATTTGTCACACCATCATCCTTGACAGAAGACTGCCATCGTCATTTGTCACACCATCATCCTTGACAGAAGACTGCCATCGTCATTTGTCACACCATCATCCTTGACAGAAGACTGCCATCGTCATTTGTCACACCATCATCCTTGACAGAAGACTGCCATCGTCATTTGTCACACCATCATCCTTGACAGAAGACTGCCATCGTCATTTGTCACACCATCATCCTTGACAGAAGACTGCCATCGTCATTTGTCACACCATCATCCTTGACAGAAGACTGCCATCGTCATTTGTCACACCATCATCCTTGACAGAAGACTGCCATCGTCATTTGTCACACCATCATCCTTGACAGAAGACTGCCATCGTCATTTGTCACACCATCATCCTTGACAGAAGACAGTCACCCTCATTTGTCATACTGTCATCATCATTTGTTATACTATCTGTTTGTAAAAGACTGTTATCCACATTTGTCATACTATCACTTTGTAAAAGACTGTCACAACCATTTGTCACACCACCAGGCTAGACAGAAGACTGTCATCATCATTTGTCATACCGTCAGGCTTGACAGAAGACTGCCATCGTCATTTGTCATGCTATCACTTTGTAAAAGACAGTCACCCTCATTTGTTATGCCATCACTTTGGAAAAAAATGATTGTCATCCTCATTTGTCATACCATTATTTTTGAGAGAAGACAGTCACCCTCATTTGTCATAACATCATCATTGACAGAAGACAGCCACCCTAATTTGTCATACCATCTTTGTTGACAGAAGACAGCCACCGTCATTTGTCATACCATAGAAGACAGTCACCATCATTTGTCATGCCATCATCCTTGACAGAAGACAGTCACCATCTTTTGTCTAGTCATCATCGTTGACAGAAGACAGTTACCGTAATTTGTCATGCCGTCATCATTAACAGAATACGGTCACCGTCATTTGTCATGCCATCATCGTTGATAGAATACGGTAAACGTCATTTGTCACACCATCAGGCTTGACAGAATACAGTCACCCTCATTTGTCATACTATGAGTTTGTAAAAGAATATCTTCCTCATTTGTCATACTATCAGTTTGTAAAAGCCTGTCATCCTCATTTGTCATGCCATCGTCCTTGACATAAGACTGTCATCCTCATTTGTCATGTCATGCCACCGTCCTTGACATAAGACTGTCATCCTCATTTGTCATGCCATCATCCTTGACAGAAGACTGTCATCCTCATTTGTCACACCATCATCCTTGACAGAAGACTGTCATCATCATCATTTGTCACAGCATCGCCCTTGACAGAAGACTCATCTTCATTTGTCATAGCATCACCCTTGACAGAAGACTGTCATCTACATTTGTCACACCATAATCCTTGACAGAAGACTCATCTTCATTTGTCACACCATAATCCTTGACAGAAGACTGTCATCGTCATTTGTCACACCATAATCCTTGACAGAAGACTGTCATCATCATTTGTCATACTGTCATCCACATATGTCATACTATCACTTTGTAAAAGACGGTCCCCTTCATTAGTTATACCATCACTTTGGAAAAACAGTGTCACCCTCATTTGTCATGCCATGATCCTTGACAGAAGACTGTCACCCTCATTTGTCATGCCATGATCCTTGACAGAAGACTGTCACCCTCATTTGTCATGCCATGATCCTTGACAGAAGACTGTCACCCTCATTTGTCATGCCATGATCCTTGACAGAAGACTGTCACCCTCATTTGTCATGCCATGATCCTTGACAGAAGACTGTCACCCTCATTTGTCATGCCATCATCCTTGACAGAAGACTGTCACCCTCATTTGTCATGCCATCATCCTTGACAGAAGACTGTCACCCTCATTTGTCATGCCATCATCCTTGACAGAAGACTGTCACCCTCATTTGTCATGCCATCATCCTTGACAGAAGACTGTCACCCTCATTTGTCATGCCATCATCCTTGAAAGAAGACTGTCATCCTCATTTGTCATACACTCCTGATCAAAAATTTAAGACCACTTGAAAATCTTTAAAAAGAAATTTTTTTTCATGGATAGATTTTAAACTCCTCCCACTTAAGGTTACCAATACTACAATCTAAAAGGTTATGGAAACAAAAAGCTACATTCCAAACATTTTATTTAAAAATTTACATTTTTATAAAATGAGGCGATTTACACATGATCAAAATTATAAGACCAGGGGTATAAATTGTTAGATCTATGGCAATTCCAATGTTTTTAGTTCAGTTAATGATTAGCAATCACTGTGTAAAGGTGTTACCATGCCTAAAGCAAGCAAACTTACCAAAGTTGAGCATTCTTGAATTCTAGAATTCCATAAGCAAGATTTGTCACAGCGGGCGATTGCAGCTAAGGTAAATCGCAGTAAAACTGTGATTTGCAACTTTCTAAAGAACAGTGAGAATTATGGAAAAGCAAAAACCTCTGGTAGGCCCCAAAAAATCTCTCCTGCATTGAGTAAGAGAATAAGACGGGAGACTTTCTTCTCGTCAAATTAAGGCAGTCACAGATGCTGATTGCAGTCCCGTAACCATCAGATGACACTATTAGACAAAAAGGCATGGTAAATAAAAATAAACAAATTCCTCGGCTGCTTCCACGTCACAAGGTGGACCGCTTAAAGTTTGGTTGTGAATACCAAACATGGGACATTGAGAAGTGGAAGAAAGTCCTATTTTCTGATGAGAAAAAATTCAATCTCGATGGTCCTGATGGCTTCCAACGATATTGGTATAACAAAAACATGCCTCCTGAAATTTTCTCAACACGTCAAGTGGTGGAGGTTCCCTAATGGTATGGGGTGCCTTTTCTTACAGCGGGATGATGGATCCAGGAGATGCAGGATCATCAGAGAGCGGCTGGTTGTGTTAACATGCTACAAAAAGCATCTTTGATGACTGAGGGCCATCATTTGTGTGGGGATGGATGGTTATTCCAACAGGATAATGCTGCAATCCATCGTCCTTGACAGAAGACTGTCATCTTCATTTGTCAAAGCATTGTCGTTGACAGAAGACTATCATTATCATTTGTCATACTGTCATCCACATATGTCATACTATCACTTTGGACAAAATGTATCACCCTCATTTGTCATGCCATCATCCTTGACAGAAGACTGTCATCCTCATTTGTCATGCCATCATCCGTGACAGAAGACTGTCATTGTAATTTTTCATGCCCTCATCTTTGACAGAAGACAGTCATCCTAATTTGTCATACCATCATCGTTGACAGAAGAATGTCACCCTCATTTGTCATACCATCATCGTTGACAGAAGACTGTCACCGTCATTTGAAATAGCATCATTATTGACAGAAGACTGTCACTGTCATTCGTCATGGCATCATCGTTGACATGAGACTCGTCATTCGTCATGGCATCATCGTTGACATGAGACTCGTCATTTGTCATGGCATCATCGTTGACAGAAGACTGTCGTCATTTGTCATGGCATCATCGTTGGCAGAAGACTCGTCATTTGTCATGGCATCATCGTTGGCAGAAGACGGTCGTTATTTGTCATGGCATCATCCTTGACAGAAGACTGTCATACACATATGTTATACTATCACTTTGTAAAAGCCAGTCACCCCCATTAGTTATACCATCACTTTGGAAAAAAACGACTGTCACCCTCTTTTGTCATGCCATCATCCTTGACAGAAGACTGTCGCTCTCATCTGTCATGCCATCATCCCTGACAGAAAACTGTCGCTCTCATCTGTCATGCCATCATCCCTGACAGAAAACTGTCGCCCTCATCTTTCATGCCATCATCCCTGACAGAAGACTGTCACCCTCATCTTTCATGCCATCATCCCTGACAGAAGACTGTCGCCCTCATCTGTCATGCCATCATCCCTGACAGAAGACTGTCGCCCTCATCTGTCATGCCATCATCCCTGACAGAAAACTGTCGCCCTCATCTTTCATGCCATCATCCCTGACAGAAGACTGTCACCCTCATTAGTCATGCCATCATCCCTGACAGAAGACATTCGCCCTCATTAGTCATGCCATCATCCCTGACAGAAGACATTCGCCCTCATTAGTCATGCCGTCATCCCTGACAGAAGACATTCGCCCTCATTAGTCATGCCATCATCCCTGACAGAAGACATTCGCCCTCATTAGTCATGCCATCATCCCTGACAGAAGACATTCGCCCTCATTAGTCATGCCATCATCCTTGACTGAAGACTGTCACTCTCATCTGTCATGCCATCATCCTTGACTGAAGACTGTCACTCTCATTTGTCATGCCATCATCCTTGACTGAAGACTGTCACTCTCATCTGTCATGCCATCATCCCTGACTGAAGACTGTCACTCTCATCTGTCATGCCATCATCCTTGACTGAAGACTGTCACTCTCATCTGTCATGCCATCATCCTTGACTGAAGACTGTCACTCTCATCTGTCATGCCATCATCCTTGACTGAAGACTGTCACTCTCATCTGTCATGCCATCATCCTTGACAAAAGACTGTCGCTCTCATCTGTCATGCCATCATCCTTGACAAAAGTCTGTCGCTCTCATCTGTCATGCCATCATCCCTGACAGAAGACTGTCGCTCTCATCTGTCATGCCATCATCCCTGACAGAAGACTGTCAATCTCATCTGTCATGCCATCATCCCTGACAGAAGACAGTCACCCTAATTTGTCATACCATCATCCCTGACAGAAGACAGTCACCCTAATTTGTCATACCATCATCCCTGACAGAAGACAGTCACCCTAATTTGTCATACCATCATCCCTGACAGAAGACAGTCACCCTAATTTGTCATACCATCATCCCTGACAGAAGACAGTCACCCTAATTTGTCATACCATCATCCCTGACAGAAGACAGTCACCCTAATTTGTCATACCATCATCCCTGACAGAAGACAGTCACCCTAATTTGTCATGCCATCATCCTTGACAGAAGACTGTCATCCTCTTTTTTTTTTTTTTTGTTAATCATTTCACCCCAAGCAAGGCCTTCCACTGCCACTCTTGCACATGGGGTTACATTGGAGAAGGTGAAGAGAAAGAGTGGTTAGATATAGGAAATGTCAGAAGTGGGGTGATAGACGGGTAAGGATATTGAAGATGTGGGTTGGGTAGATGGGATGAGTGTTTCAGAGAATGGATGCGAGTTAGTGTGTTAGGTGTCTATTGACCTTTCATTTAAACTCCTGGAGCTTGTAGTTGTCGGGGAATTTTACAGGCGGGAAGTGCTTGAAAAGAAGCTGTTAGCATAGAAATTGCGGTTACATCTTATCTGTTTCACTGTAAAAGGGTGGGACCTAGTTGCTAATCTAGTATCTCGTGCAAATTCGTACCTAGAGGGTACCAGTGATCTAAGTTCATCGGAGCTGAAAAGAGGCACAGGGAAGCCACGTTACACCAGTGAGAGAGTGACTGCAGCCGGTCTGCCAAGTTAGTATCGATCACATTACAGATTCTTTGAGGAGAATAGCAGGGGCACCCAACCAGATGTGGCAGCAGTACTCAATACACGGGCGGATGGAGATTTATGTATGTGCAGGATAGTTTTAGACGGGAAAAACTTCCGGGCCCTGCACAGAGAACCAACTTTCATAGCAGCGGATTTAGCAATGGATTCGATATAGTCATTCCACTTGAGGTCCGCTGAGAGTGTGAGGCCAAGGAGGCGTAGTGTTTTACTCTCTGGGAGGCAAGCCTGTTCAATGCTAATGGGAGGTATGTGCAATTGTCTGTGATGGCTAATTGATAGCAGCTTTGTTTTGGAAGCATTAAAAAATTTTTTAGCCATTTCTTACCCCAGTCCACTACATATTGGAGGTCCTTTTGAAGCTCGGCAGCAAGGTTTGCTTTGTCGCCCACACCAGATTTTTGATTGAGGCGAGACTAAACTGGTGTCATCGACATACTTATCTACTTGGGATCTTATGGCATCAGGGATTTCATTACTGTAGATCAGAAAGAGCATAGGACCTAGGATAGAACCTTGAGGGTCACCTGTGTTCATATGGTAGTTTTGGGAGGTATATCCGTTTAATACCACCTTCAATGTGCGGTTAGAGAGGAATGACTGGATTAGGTCAAACAAATGTCCAGTTATACCATAGCTCCACAGTTTGCGTAGAAGGCCAGCATGCCAGACTCTGTTGAACACTTTGGAGATATCCAAGACAACTGTTCGGTCTTCGCCATTCTTGTCAAGAGCCTGGTATATATACTCTGTGATGGTCGTTAGCATATTCAGCAGTAGACCTGGTGAAGCGGAAACCATACTGTTTCTCCGAGAGGAGTCTGTGTGCTGTGAGATGCTGAACCACCTCGGCGTTGATAATGGCTTCAAACACTTTGCCAAAGATCGGAAGAAGGCTGATAGGGCGGTGATTTGCTGGGTCCGAGGGTTCTCCAATATTCTTAAATATAGGAACTACAGAGGAAGACTTCCAACAGGCAGGAAAGCAAGAAGCAGATAGGCAGAAGTTGTAGAGCTTAGAGAGGACAGAGGAGAGTTCAGGGGTACAGTTCTTGAAGACTATGATTGGGATTCCGTCCCCTCCGCTCACTTTGGGAGGGTCAAGTTTTGAGATTATGTTAGAGACCAGCGAGAGTGTAATGTGGACGTCATTCAGTTAAGCCTCAATTCTAGGTGGGAAGTCGGGTGTAGATACTCCAGACAAATCCAGTCTCGAATTGGTGGAGAAACTGTGAACAACACATTTATCTTTGTCCGCTGAAGAGGTGAGGACCTCAAATTCATTGATTAGCAAGGGTATTGAGGATTTACTCTTGTTAAGCACATTTTTACATTGTCGCCAGTAGTTTTTGTCACTGAACTTGCAGGATGCTATGCATTGCTTCATTCTGGCAGCAAACAACATCTTAGCTTCATTAAGTATCCTTTTACACTTCTTACGAGCTGAGGCGAAAAGGCACCTATTTTGGTCCAACATGTGGCTTCAATAGAGCTGGAAGAAATGATTCTGGTGGCCAATGGCGGCCAAGCAAGCAAGCGAGAACCAGGGAGGCGAATGGGATTTAAGCTGAAATTTCCTGGCTGGGATGAAAGCATTGATGCCAGTTTTAACCCAAGAGGAGACCTCGGATGCACAGTCTTCAATGGGTAAAATAAAAACGTTGTTCCAAGGGACGTCACACAGGAAATCGTGGAACGAATCCCAGTCTGCTCTTTGGTCACAGTTGGATATTCTGATGGTCTTGGTTTCTTGGGTAGATTGGGAGTGGAATGAGATGGTGACGGAAACTACGGCGTGGTCAGAGTTTACAAGAGGGCAGAGCTGCCTAGTAGTGCAAGAATCTGGGATGGAAGTGAAGTAGTAGTGAGTCCCTTCCGTTAGGGTTATTGGAGAAACGCGTGGGGAAGTCCACCACTTGCATAAGAGATTGGGTAATTGAGAAATTCATTGTGTGGACACCAGCAAGGTCGCTGACGGAGTTTTCCAGCCACTTGGTGTGGTGAGCGTTAAAGTCACCAAACACAAATATATGGGCAGATGGATGAGAAGAAATGGTCTTCTTGATATTGTTGGAGATGCTATCAAGCACCGAACAGTCAGAGGAGGAGGGGGAGCAGTAGAGAAAGAAGAGATTGCTAACCGAGCATAGAAGTGAGAGATGGAAGCACATGAAAGAATGATCCAGGGATTCAAGAGATGTCACCCTAGCTAGAGGGAGGTGTTTGCTGACATAAACACCAAGCCTGTGCATATGGACATTGGAGTCCTTCCTGAAGAGGGGCAGGTAAGCAGGAACGTAAAACACAGAAGTGGGGATAAAAGCGCCAAGGTTAGTTTCACATAGGGCTAAGATATCAGGTGAGTTAGTTTGAAGGAATGATTCTACGCTGTAAAAGTTAGTGCGGATACTAGACAGGTTTGGGCATTGACATACAATCATCATTGACAGATGACTATCATCGTCATTTTTTATAGCATCATTCTAGACAGATGACTGTCCTCGTGATTTTTCATAGCATCGTTCTTGACAGATGACGGTCATCGTGCTTTTTCATAACCTCATTCTTGACAGATGACGGTCATCGTCATTTTTCATAGACATAGCCATTATCTTTGACAGAAGGCTCTTAGCGTCTTTTGTCATACCATCATCATTGACAGAAGCCCGTCATCCTCTTCTGTCATACACTCATCATTGACAGAAAGCCGTCATCCTTATTTGTTTAAGCCATCATCCTTGACAGAAAAGTCATCCATGTTTGTCATTCCATCATTCTTGACTGAAGACTCTCATCCTCGTTTGTGTTACCCTTATTCTTCACAGAAGACTGTAATCCTCATTTGTCATAGCATCATCCTAGACAGAAGACTGTCATCGTTGTTTGTCATAGCATCATTATAGACAGAAGACTGTCATCGTCGTTTGTCATAGCATCATCCTAGACAGAAGACTGTCATCGTCGTTTGTCATAGCATCATCCTAGACAGAAGACTGTCATCGTCGTTTGTCATAGCATCATCCTAGACAGAAGACTGTCATCGTTGTTTGTCATAGCATCATCCTAGACAGAAGACTGTCATCGTTGTTTGTCATAGCATCATCCTAGACAGAAGACTGTCATCGTTGTTTGTCATAGCATCATCCTAGACAGAAGACTGTCATCATCGTTTGTCATAGCATCATCCGTTGACAGAAGACTGTCATCATCGTTTGTCATAGCATCATCGTTGACAGAAGACTGTCATCATCGTTTGTCATAGCATCATCGTTGACAGAAGACTGTCATCATCGTTGACAGAAGACTGTCATCATCGTTTGTCATAGCATCATCGTTGACAGAAGACTGTCATCATCGTTGACAGAAGACTGTCATCATCGTTTGTCATAGCATCATCGTTGACAGAAGACTGTCATCATCGTTTGTCATAGCATCATCGTTGACAGAAGACTGTCATCATCGTTTGTCATAGCATCATCGTTGACAGAAGACTGTCATCATCGTTTGTCATAGCATCATCGTTGACAGAAGACTGTCATCCTCATTTGCTATCGCAGGCCACTGACCAATGCCATCCTCATTAGGTATGGCTACATCACTAAATTGGTTGTTTTATTTCACCATACCACCATCCTCATAAATTCTCCTTATTTACCTTGCTTTCATTAATCGAAGACCTTACAAACTCTTTCATAAGGCCATCACTGGATAGAGGCTTGTCATCCTGTAATCCTCAATCATAATGTCATTCACATTTGCATCAGAAGACTCATCTTCATTTTCTATGCTGCTAGTGGCAGAAGTCTGTCATCCTAATTATCAATGACACTCTTTCTGGTAGACTGTCATCTCCATTAGGAATATAATCATGGGAGCATGCATCCTCAGTTGCTATGCCATCATCACTAACAGGAGACTGTCATCCCTTATATACAATACCATTGTCACTATCATTAGTTATACCATTGTTGACAAGAGATAGGCATTTTTATCATGTCCTCATCTATAACTGATGACTTTTCTTCTCCACAAACCATGCTCTTATTTCTGATACTGCCATCACTCATCAGTGGTGCCATCTTTGCTTTTATCCGTGTTTATTATGCCATAATTACAATCACAAGTATGTCATTTTTACAGATTCAAGATTTTCTACTTACTTTTTCACGACACCTTTACTGACGCAATACTCTCATTGACGATGTTGTTACCAAACATATGACTGCCGTCTCCATTGTCATGCCATCTCAGCTGTCATCCTCATCAGGACCACGAGAGTGTCATCAATATCATCCACATCATCTTTCCATGTGCAATTTCGGGCATCCTAATGAAATTTCTTCATTTTTTGTGACATTTTCTATAAGTAGAGACTCTTTTCCTTATTTGTAATACCAACGTAGGGCACAACATAGGACACACCACTAGTGTTCATTTGTCTTGCCCTCAGTTGCAGACCATAAGATCCTCATATTCATTTGTCCTGCACCCAGCTAAGGAAAGGAGACCCCTATTTTCATTTGTCATGACATCGTTATAATTGCCTCTGTCCTCGTCTTTTGTCTTTCCAGATATTTGTCATCCTCATTTGTAATGCCATCACAAAAGATACACATCGTCTGTATTATTTTATCCATTATTAAAGGCACAAGATTTGACATCTCCATTTGTCATGCCATCTTTATTGACAGATGATTGTCACATTCATTTATGATACGGTCATTAAAGACATTTGACTCGTTTATCCTGTCCTTATTAATGACACATTACACAAGATTGTTATCTTCATTTGTTATTCTCTTTTTAGACACAATTCTGGAAACCTTGTGATGTCATCATTATAGACATTTCTGACAAACTGTCAGCCTTTGTTGAAAATGACATCATTTTTGTGATGTTCTCATAACTCTCGTTTGTCTCGCAACAGCACCATTGCAAACGAGAGACTTTGGCCGACAGTTTCTATGCCTTGTTGGCACCCACCAACCACCCACCTTTGCTGTGTAACATTTATCGTGAAAAGCCTATCACCCTTTTTTCTTTTTTTTTCATTAAAGAACCCATTCATATGTCATTCCATATTCTTATGAATGCAACCCCCCCAACCATGCAAAGGATTGTCATTTTTCTATTTTCTGTCTTCATTACAGACATGCCTGTCATTCTCATTAATAACCCAAGGCCTTGCTTTCATGTTCTCATTAATCATTCCCACTTGTCACATCCTCATTAATGACACATGACCACTGTTCTCATTTGCTGTGTACACGTTAATGACTCAAGACCATTTTCCTCATTTGTGATGTATTATTACTGATACTCAACCATCATCCACATTTGTTGTTTCCTGATTATAAACACATAACATTCTCATTTGTTGTATGCTAATTATTGACACATGATGGGCTCTTCTCATTTGTTGTGTTTTAATTATTGACACATGATGGGCTCTTCTCATTTGTTGTGTTTTAATTATTGACACATGATGGGCTCTTCTCATTTGTTGTGTTTTAATTATTGACACATGATGGGCTCTTCTCATTTGTTGTGTTTTAATTATTGACACATGATGGGCTCTTCTCATTTGTTGTGTTTTAATTATTGACACATGATGGGCTCTTCTCATTTGTTGTGTTTTAATTATTGACACATGATGGGCTCTTCTCATTTGTTGTGTTTTAATTATTGACACATGATGGGCTCTTCTCATTTGCTGTGTTTTAATTATTGACACATGATATACGTTATCACTTGTTATATCCTAATTACTGGCATGAGAAGTTCACTCCCATTTGTCGCGTTCTACTTACTGACACATGACGGGCCGTTCTCATTTGTCGTGTCCTCATTTACAGACACAATGCCCGCCGTCCTCATTTCTCATGCTCTCATTTACAATCGCAAGACCCTCGTCCTCATTTGCCATGCCCTCATTTACAGACACAAGACGCTCGTCCTTATTCGTCAGATCTTCATTTCTCCTCTCCTTAGTTACAGATTCAATGCCCTTATTTTCATTTGTCCTGAACTTCCAACTTCATAGCTAGAAAAACAAGACTCATCTTCAATCTCATGATATCTTAAAGACACTAGACTGTCATCTTCATTTGTCATACCCTTTCTTACAGATGCCAAACCTCCATTCTAATTTGTCATGCCCTACCATTATCCTCAATTTTCATGCCCTCGCCTACAGATAACACACTCTCATTCTCATTTGTTATTTACTGTTATTGTCAGAGGCACTCAAATATCATTTTTTGTAATGTCTTCACTTTCTGTAGACTCTTCTTCAGTTTTAATGTCAACATGTAACCTGTCCCTCTTATTCTTTATCATCGCAAACATATTTGTAAGCCCCTAAAGAAATGGCTACTTCTGTCCTTAACTGGGTGTAACTGCCAAAACATTGATGTGTTTTGCATTTTCTGTTGACTTTTGTGGCAAGTTATGGCAACACGAAAACTGCAGGATATCTCTGTCTTCTCTGCTATGTATCTGGCTTCTGTTCGGAAGTCTCCCAGCATGTTTTCTTCTTTCTTTCTTCTTTTTTTTTTCCATCTCTCTACTAATCGTTCTTGCCAGTCTAAGACAGACACAGGGATCTTCAAGAGATTTTTACAGCAGAGCACAAAAGATCCCCAAATAGGATGAATCCCAGCAACTGCTGCCCAAGAGTGACACAGATGGAATTCGGCAAGAGGCATGGGCAAGTTAAGAGAGGGACGCTGGTGTGAGGGAGATTTGTTTTTTGTTTGTTTTTCTTTTTTGCTTATTTTTTTTTTTTTTTACCCCCCTCCTCTTTTATTTTTCAGTTCTGGTTCCTATGCAGATAGCGGCTACCAACTGTTATGTCTAACTTTCTTAATGCTCTTTATTTTCTTCTTCATTTAACATGACAATTAAAAATGAAAGCAACTTCAGAGTCATTGTCTTCATCTTTATTGCTACCATGTTTCGGCTATTGTGCTTTCCAACCTTCATCAGGTGTATATCAAGTTGCGTAACCTACAGGGAGTGCATAGGATCATGCCTGGAGAAGAAAAAAGGTAGTCTTCAGCTCTTGTGAAATGAAGTGAAAATACTGGAGAGTTAGATGTCTGAAAAAATCAGCACACATGATAGGCTACAAGGATCTCCTTAGTAGGCCTAGCATAGATATAGGTATGATATGGGAGCTGCTAACAAAGAGAAATGACAGCGAGTCTTCAACAGCAGAAGCAGCTGTAACAAACAGGAACATCTTCAGTGTGCAGTCAAGCAGCAGCTACACACATCAGCAGGTGGATTAGGTTTAAGGTTCCAGGTTCCCTAGAGAGAATTGTCCTATAGGACAATGGCTTAGTGGGTTAAGTATTGATTCATGAACTTGATGACATGGAGATTGTGAGTTCAATCTCTGGGTAATGTGTACTTGAACTTGGTGAAAACAGAATGATTAATACCTGAGCACTAAAAATAGTGAGACTAGTGGAGATTAAATAAAGGGAAGTCCTTGTAGGTTTCTTTGAGCAGCATACACCTAATGAAAGTCATAAGTCACAATGGACGAGAACTTGTGATAAAGATAAGTACACTAATCAAAATGTAAATAAGGTTAACTACTCAGAAACTTCAAAACCATTCTTGTGGATGATCATTGTTTAACAGAGAGGAAACTATTTCAACCTCCTGTGTTTACTGACATTTTCACAGCATCAAATTCGCTCAGGCCCGCTACTCTTCTGGAGGGATATCAGTAAAAGTCCACATATTTTCTTGCTTATTGATCAAATTTTGATTAACTATATCTGTTTTTGTTTTTTGGAGGGGATTTTTGTAGGTGTGTGTGTGAGGATGTCCAGTCATCTTTTTTGGGAGGTCAAATTTTTTTTTTTTTTTTTTTTTTTTTTTGTAGGAGGGGAGTGGTTTAATCTTCGAGGTTTTTCTTTTTTCCTCAGACCTTCTACTTTAATTGTATGCTGGAACCTAAGCGATAATTAATTCCTGTTTATTCATATTAAATCTAAATTTATTCTGATAGTTTTTTTGTTTTTTTTTTTTGTTCCTGGTCAGTTTACTTGTTCTCTTAGCGAAGTTTAACCTTTGGACTCTACAGCATCAAATTCACACGGGCCTACTAATCTTCTAGAGTGATATCAGTAAATGTCCACATGATATTTTTTTGCTTATTGTTCAAATTTTGATTAACTACATCTGTTTTTGTTATTTTGCGGGGATTGTTTTCGGTCTGAGTGAGAAGGTCCCGTCATCTTTTTTCGGGAGGTCCAATTATTTGTTTTTTTTGTGGGAGGGAAGGTTTTTTTTTTTTGTTTTGTTTTTTCTTAGATCTTCTACTTTGATTGTAACCTAAATAATAATTAATTCCCGTTTATTCATATTAAATCTTAATTCATTCTGATAGGGTTTTGTCCCTGGTCAGTTTGTCATGCCCTCATTTACAGACACGAAACCCTCGTCCTCCTCTGTCATGCCCTCGTCGACGGACACGAGACCCTCGTCCTCCTCCGTCATGCCCTCGTTGACGGACTCGAGACCCTCGTCCTCCTCCGTCATGCCCTCGTTGACGGACACGAGACCCTCGTCCTCCTCCGTCATGCCCTCGTTGACGGACACGAGACCCTCGTCCTCCTCCGTCATGCCCTCGTTGACGGACACGAGACCCTCGTCCTCCTCCGTCATGCCCTCGTTGACGGACACGAGACCCTCGTCCTCCTCCGTCATGCCCTCGTTGACGGACACGAGACCCTCGTCCTCCTCCGTCATGCCCTCGTTGACGGACACGAGACCCTCGTCCTCCTCCGTCATGCCCTCGTTGACGGACACGAGACCCTTTATTCTCATTTGTTCTGAACTTTCACCTTCATTTTGTTTTAGGTGTGTCTGTTTATTCATATTAAATCTTAATTCATTTTGATAGGTTTATGTCCCTGGTCAATTTACTTGTTCTCTTGGCAAAGTTTAACCTTTGGACTCCCCAAAAAAGGGGAGTGGTCAAGAGGATGTTTTTCTGTATACTCTCTTGTTTTTAAAAAGCTATATTTAGAATTTCAATAACCCATACATGCTATTTGGTTGTTGTATTTCTTATTACTAGATTCGTTTATATTTACAAGATGATAAAAAAAGAAATGAATAATGCAATAATTATTATTTACCATTTTATAAACTCTCAAAGGCTGTTTGTGACTGTTCCATAAAAAGTTTTGATCATAAAACACCATAATTGGAAATACGACCCCAAACAGTGACACCTGGCTGATTTAGTTGCTACTCTGATGTTAAATGCATGTTCTCACTATACCAGTAATAGTGTAACCAATAAACAAACTTATTCCACCTACTGACCACTTATTTTTGGACCACCCCGTATAATGAAATGAGTGTTTTAAGCTATTTGTATATTCATGTACTTAATTTGTTTTGAACATTATTTCTAATCAATACTCATGAGTAGATATTCTGTTTTTTATTTAACTGTATATTTATATATTTATTTCCATTGGCCTGATTATGTACAAGAACTTCTGCTATGAAAATGTGTCATCAGCAGGATTTGAACCTGCAACCCCTAACAAAATAGGGGAAGCTACCACTTGATCTGGTGCATCTTAGACTGCTTGACCACAAATGATTCCACAGTCTAATCGAAGTTAAATCAATCTTTATATACACAACTTTCGATTTTTCATAAATAACCGTCTCTGCTCTGAAATGTAAACAGACGATGTTTTGAAAATTTCCATTTCATCAATCTCTGGAATTTTCTATAACATTGTCTTTTTAAATTTGTTTACGTTATGATACATTTTTCGAGCAGAGATGGTTATTTATGAAAAATCAAAAATTATGTATTTAATGCTTGATTTACTTCATCTTGACTGTGGAATCATTCTAAGACGCACCAGATCAATTAATGGCTTCCCCTATTGTTAGGAGTCGTGGGTTCGAGACCTGCCAAATGACACATTTTTGTAAGAAAATTCCTCGGAAATAATCAGACGGTAGAATCAGATATAGATATACTGTTTGATTAAAACAGAATATTTACTCAAATATGAGTACTGATTAAAAATAATGTTTAAATAAATTCAATATGTCGGTTGTTAATTCCATTACATTAAATTAAATCTCTGGAACTTTCCATGATATTTATGTATATTTATATATTTATGGCTGTCAATAATGAAATGTCAGTGTGTAATGGTATAACGACTGGATGACTAATTTGACTCATTACCGTTTGTCTTTTTATTCAGTTGCTAATTATAGCTTAACTCAGGGCGTAGGCAATCATGGCTTTCCACGTCTCCCTATCCCTGGTGGCTCTTAGCATGCTTTCTCCGGTTACACCAGGCAACCCTCGTTCTGTCATCCACCTGATTAGGTTCTTCAAATATATTATCCACTGTTTTCCCCCCGTCTCTTTTTCCCTCTATCTGGTCTGTTAGTATCAGCTTCTCCAAGCCCTCCTTCCTCATTGCATGTTCCAGGAACTTTAGCTGTCTCTTCCCGATGCTCAGGTCTTGGGCATGACAGTAAACCACATCAGGCAGCACAGCCTCTGATTGGGAGGTAGTGAGGAGCATGGAACCACCTCTTAATTGCTGTTGTTCCCAGGTTCACTCTGACCCGTAGTGGTAGAACCTGTTAGGGTCCCAGCCATGGGCAAATAGTTAACCCCCAAACTAGGGTCAAAACACTATGAAAGTATAAAAATACACTTTTATAGATATATATATACATTTTTGAAGAAAAAAAGATTATTACCATAACACATTTTTGAAGGAAAAAAAATTATTCTCGGCAAAACGTTTTTTAATACAAAACTAGAAGACAATTTCCGTTCTTCTAAATTAAAGAAGAATAAAAACAAAAAATTTTCATTTAAAATCTCACTGAATCAACCTTTTCACTATAATCAAACATTATTTAAAAAAATACCTTAAACCCCACTTTTTTGGCATTAAATAACACACAGAGGTTGATATGTCGTTAAACAAAACTCTAACTCAAACCTGATGCTCAATATTAATTTCCTTTTCGTTTCCATCCTTTCCAAGACCTCATCATTGCTCACATGCTCGATCCATGATATTTGCAGCATCCTTCTATAAAAGATAAATTACAGAAATAGGTTGGGGTCAGTTATCTCTTGTTCCATCTCCGCCCTGAAATCCAAGTCACTGATAGATATTTTAAGTAAACAGGACGTATCAAAATTCTGCTCATGGTCCAGCGGTTTTATTCAAGATATGTTCACATATTGTCCGGTTCACACTCCTCTCTAGTCTTGAACTGAAATAGAGGTTTATTTCTTGTTTCTGGTTTAGAGTTTCTGGTTCCTTCTAAAGTCTTTTTCATTCACCTTCACTCTCAGTAAGTAGCCCCATGCATCTGAATGGTATCGCTGTCTTACTTGGGGTGAAAAGATTACAAAAAGTTTGTCACTTTTGATACTTTCCGCAGTTGTTGTAAATTTCTGTCTGATTTCTGCCCCTTTGCTACTGCTGTCGTTCATGACTTCAGTGGATGTCAAACCTGATCCATTTCTGTCGTCATTATTTTTTTTTTTTTTTTTTTTTTCAAAGTCTTTGTCTCTCTTTATGTCTTCTCCATTTCTTTTTTGTCATTATTCATCAACAACCTCTACCCTTCAACCCACCCATGCCAGGTGGTTGGAGCGTTGGCTGCGGAGAAACCGGAACAGAACCACAAAATTGCTGGCATCCTTGTGAAAAGGAATTTCAACTACCACATCATGGCACCTGCTGACCTACCAAGTGAGTAGATAATCCTGAGTTATTTTGCAGGTTATCTTTCAGGGTGTTAAAATCTTAACAATGATACTGTCACGAGGGGGTAGGTCTTTATTGTGTGGCAAACCAGTGACCGAGTCCAGTGTGGTTCAGAAATTATCTGAGCCTGTTGTGCCACTGCTGCGTGACGAAAAAGCAACAACTGAGCTCACTGAGTAAGATACGAGCTAGTGAGAAGGTCAATCAAATTCCTTTAGAACCATATCACCGATTTTTCTAAGAGGACTAAAACCGAGCACTGAATAACAGAATTGGATCTGTGTATGCTGGACTCCCCCAAAGTTTTTGACATGCAGGGTGCAATGGGTAAATTGTCATCATTTTATATTTTTTAATTTCACGCATACACTTTTGTTTTTGAATTTATCAACTGTACAGTATAGTAGGGTCAGATAAAAAAAAAAAGAAGATCAGCATAACACAATTCACTTCACCAGAAACTTGAAAACAGCATGCTATTCTACTTGGCATTCGTGCTGGAATCTCCAATATTAACATTTCAGAGTATTTGATTGTCAATCTGTGGATAGGGCAGAGGATTCGGAAAGGATTGGATGATACATCCAGTCAACATCATGGTATTTGGAGTAATCACAAATGCTGCTGATGTTTTGTCTCCATTCATCTTCCCACAGGGCCCCCAGACTCGGCACAGAAACCTACATCAGTGCCTAGAGAAGGTAATGCTGCCCTGAGTTAAGAGATTGGCTGCTGAAAGACTGTCTGGCAACAGGACTCTGCACCATGCCACACAAGCAGGAGAACACAGTCATGGCTGTAAAAAAAAAAAAAAAAAAAAAAAAATTTCTGAGACCACATCACTCCTTACATCTGGCCACCTAACTCCCCAGGCTTGCAACCCCCCACCCCCACCTGATTATGTGTTGGGCACAGTTAAGTGAGAGACCAACAAAAATCTTTGTAATACAGAAGGTGAACTCAAGGCAAGAATTATGGCTGCATTCACCAACTTAAAAAAGGAGACAGACTAGAAGGGTTGCAGGAGATTTCAAAGTCATCAAGAGGCAGTAGTTAAAACCAATGACGATTTTTATTGAATAATGTTACTTGTTATAAGTTGTAACAAAAGAAAAGAAAATGATTTACCAAAACACAGAGTTAAATCACAAACATATATTTAATTTACAAAAAACACAAAATGAAATATATACAATTGTGGCATTCAAAACAGAAAACAGTTTTACTGGCGAAGTGTTATGAAGGAGAAATGTGAGGGAGTTAAGTATCTTTACCACATTAGGGTTAGCAAAGTAATCTAAGTGCTATTACTGGAAATCCTCAAATGTGTATATGTAGAATAATTTTTAGTTTGGTCAATGAAAATAGTCAGAAACTATTTAACTGTTTAGTTCCAGGAGGTCCTTTTTTAGGTTTTTGTTGATCGGCAACTTTTCATAGAGATTCTTTCGGCTGGATATACTAATCCACGAATCAAAAGACGGGGTTGATAATGCCAGAAATCGCTTTTTAACAACTGACAACTCTCTTCAAAAATCTATTTTTATAGGGGCTAGCACCTAATTATCACATTTCTCGAACCATCTAGATTTTTCTCGAATATACTGGAATGATCTAGAATCTTCCAAACGTTCTATTTCTAATTTCTCTATTTTACAACTACTTCATGATTGAAAACTTTTTGTATTAACAAGTACGACTCAGTAGAATCCCTTACTATAACTTTTAACCTTTTTGTTGACTTTATTAATATTTTTTATATAGAAATGCACCCCTGTAACAATAAATATAGTGTTTAGTATTTTAAGATATCTGTGTAATTTTGATAAATATATCTGTTAAAATGAGATGTCGGTGATATTTTCATTTTTGCCTAATTTAGACGACAATTCATCCATCGTATCCTGCGTGAGGGTGGAGGGACTCTTTCAATCAAACAGCCAGACTACATGCGCATATGAATTAATATTAGGGGTGTAAATTTGTGCAGAACAAAAACCACCCGTTTCAGAATTACTAAATCGCAAGAACTGATACGCATAATGTCCCACAAGAATACAGAATTGTACTTCTAGACGACTTGCTACTCGGGACTCTAGACAGTCTTTCCTACTCATTAGTTATAGCTTGGGAGAGAAGAGATGGATTCAAGCTTTTCCCAAGGATATTTACATATAAGTGAATGTAATGAACTCTACTTGAATTTGAACTTGCTTCTCCGATTCCTCAATCCATTGCTCCACTGTACGTGAAAATTTTAAAGTGTTTGTGTGTGGTGATAATGAAAAAAAAAAAAAAACTATATAAACGTGTGCCACACTTTACCTATGTCACTATGCTCACTAGTTCTACAAAACTTGCCATTCAACTCTATTTAAACTGATGATGGCTTAAAAAAGTCGTAATCTTGGGTCATATTTCTTCATATCTTCATAATTTTGTTAAGTTTGCCACTAATGTCTGTTGCTTTAATATCTACTGTCTAAATAGGTACATGAACATATATATATATATATATATATATATATATATATATATTAGTTATCCACAGACAGATCTGTTTTGCTGTATCACAGCTCATCAGTATAGTTAGACTCCGATTGCTTTTAACCCAGGATTGAAAGCCGACCGAAGTGGCGTCAGTCGGCAGTTCTACCTCTGGGTCATGGGCGTACGGTAGAAGAAGGCAGACTTTTTAGCATGTATATTGTCATTATACACGCCCAATAGCCAGAGTGCTCTAATTCATTAGTGAATGAGTGAGATATATATATATATTCCATTTCTAAACAAGTTATGCCACCTAGGTTTCTTCAGGCGATTTGGCAGGGAATTTTGGAGATTGAGCATTCAAAAATTTCCCACATGAGTGTTCAAAAAAAACACCATTACATGAGCGTTTTTTAAAAAAAAAAAAAAGGGTAAACGGTAAAATGAGTTATTGCAAATCACCTGAAGATACAACTCGTGGTAGAAACCTGGGTCGCGTAATAACTCGTTTACAAATGGAAAATATTCAAAAGTTCTACAAAATAATACAAAATAATTGTATTGAAAACTTTTTAATACAAATATGCACTGGTCTAATTTTATTATGACCAAAAATTAAGTAATTAAACAATATATATATATATATATATATATATATATATATATATATATATATGACACAGTAAAACAGAATCGTTATTAAGGCTCACTTGAATATAACAAGTGAGCCTTAATAACGATCCTGTTTTACTGTGTCACATACTGAAGTTTATTTCAGTAATCTTGTTTTGTATATATTCGTATACAGGTATATTCAAGTGAGCCTTAATAACGATCCTGTTTTACTGCGTCACATACTGAAGTTTATTTCAGTAATCTTGTTTTGTGTACAAATATACATATTTGTATATATATACAAATTTATATATATATATATATATATATAAATTAAAAAAATTAGTTTTAACTACTATGGTTAACCTGAAGAATGTTAAACTCCACTAATCAAGTATTAAGCATACATTATTCGAATTTTGGTATAAAAAATTTCTGTGCACTAATTAAAAACTCATGTGTGTTATATATAATGTGGGCACCACCTGTGGTTTATACGCCAAATATATTTAGTGGACTTTACAGCTACTGGAAGAAAGTGTTATCTAGCATAATCAACAGTCTGATCAAGGCCAGCACACTCAAACCCTCGTGTATATTGACTTTTGATTTATTGCTAGCACAATTATATAACTAGCTCACCAAAGTGTTCTACCTATGATTTTCAGATACTTTCCAAAGGTGGCGCATGCTGGGAACGCCCACCACCAAAAATAAATATATAAAATGTCACCTTTCTTAAAAAAAAAAAAAAAAAAAAAATCAACCATTATAGATATCAAACCCAGGTCTCATGGTCAGAAAGAGACTGTTCTAACCTACTTGGCCATGTAACTACAATGTGTATGTTATATACACACACACACTTTTTTATACAACATTGGTAAGCTAATATTAATACAATAGTCTGCTGGGTATAAAATTGGGGGTCAGTTTTATTTATTGAGTGATAAACTGATCTACAAAACCCCTCCATCCCCCACTTGTTCTGAAAGAAATTTCACGATACAAAAGGCGAAAATTTTAAAATACACGCTGCTACTCACAGCTCCCAGAGTCCATTTCATTGCCTCCTCAAGGGCCTTCTTATTCTTGATAATGCTCCTGCCAACCCGCCCAGCGTGGAAGATGATATCCTGGAGGAGTTCTCATTTATTAAGGTGCTGTACCTCCCACCTACGGATGTGCGTTGTGGCGCAGTGGATATCGGCTCGGAATGAGAAATCGGGGAACAGAGTTCGAATTCCAGTTGAATTCCTCGCATTCACTTACGCGCAAATACCCTTGGGAAAGGTATTAATCCGTCTATTCCTTCCAGTTATGGGTTAAATAACAGGACAGATTGGGTTCTATAGCCTTGGTCGGCAACCAGTCTACCGCAGAAAGCAATGGCAACCTACTGCGGGATAATGTTCTGCCCAGTCAGTCATGTCTCTTTGGAGACATGATCGCCCAAAGCGTGTATCGCGCATGGTACTTAACTGACTGACTGACCTCCCACCTAACACTACCTCTATCCTCCAGCCCATGGACCAACAAGTCATTTCGAACTTCAAGAAGCTCTACATGAAACACCTGTTCAAGAGGTGTTTCGACATCACTGAAAACACCCAGCTTACCCTTCGTCAGTTTTGGAAGCAGCACTTCAATATTGTTTGCCTCAAGAGAATCAACATGGCTTGGCAGGAGGTGACCAGACGTACCCTTAATGCGGCTTGGAGAAAGTTGTGGCCCGATGCTGTTGCCTCATGAGAATTTGAGGGGTTCGAGGTGAAGGGTTGGAACCGATTAGGGCATTTATAGGGTAAAAAGCATCTCTACTTACAAAATTTTAGCGTTACGAGACGACTTCCAGAACGAATTAATTTCGTAAGTAGAGGTTCCACTGTATTTAAGAACTAGTACATAAAAATTTAAAAATAGTAAGGACTTAATAAAATGTGCTGTGATTTTTAAACCTTAAATAAAATCTCAGCCTATAAACACATAGAATTTAAAATCGTACGTATTCCTGGTGAAACGCACATACTAATGAAAATGAAAGGATCATGCTGTTTACAATTGCCCTAGGATTCTGACAAGTCGTGTGTGTGTGTGAGTGAGAGAGAGAGCATTCAACTAAAAAAAAAAGACAATTCTTTTATTAGTGTGTCAAAAAACCAAGTCAGTGAATGCAATACAAAGAAAATTATCACAATTTTAAAACTTTTTTCTTGCAATTCCTACCTGTAGAACTCCCTTCCATTTGCTTGCTCCCTCGACAGCTACAGCCCACCCAAAATTTAAACACAATGTCAGTTGCTATTTTCTGTTATCATGAATCCTGTTCATAGTTTATCCTTTCTTCAGTATCCCCCCTCCTCTTCCCATACCCAGTCGTTTCTCTCACTGTAACTCCCCGTACACTAGTGGTGGTCCCACCTTGCTCGGGGGTGAAATGACTTTTTTTTTTTTTTTTAAATGTGGAAATAACTTTTTTTAATCATATCACCCCGAGCAAGGCGGTAACACCACTGAAGCGCAGGGGGCTACGTAGAAGTGAAAAGATTGGAAAAGAGAAAGCTGGAAACCACATCTTAAGCAAGGAACAAGGGATGAGCCTCTTCACCTGTTCAATAGACGTGGGTGGAGTGTGAACCGGGCGATAGTTTAGTCTATCTACTCCAATTGAAAAAAAAGAAGAGTGAAAAGTTTGGAAAAGAGAAAGCCAGAAATAACATCAAACACTATTTATTAGATTGATTCAATAACTCTGAGAGGGATACCATTAGGAGTTCTAGTAGAGTCACCCGTGGTATTAAGGTGGAAGATGAGGACCCAGACTAAATAAGACCATACACAAAGATACCAAAAATGGAACAAGCGGTTGACAATTACCACAGATGTCAATGTTTGAACCTGTGGTTGAAGAGATCTATGTATGATGAACCTGCTACTGAAGGTGCCACTCAAAATGATAATAGTCAGCATCATTCTGTTGCAGATGCTGCAGGTCTCATTCCACATGTACTGCAGAGGAGGGTCATGAACTCGTGTGATGTCATTTCCTGGCAAGTCAAGGTCCACCTTAAAGAAATTTGCACTTTCTTTTACTCTGATTTTCTTTCACCTTCAGCCAACTCCGGTATTGCTAAACATCATTAACAAATGGATGTTGGGAGCAGGTTTTAAGGAAACTAGAAGTTTCTAAAGAAAATGCAGTGTAGTGTGCTAGAGGATTTTTTTTTTTAATTGATATGGTACCTAGAAAAATTATAGTTGCCCAGAAATTATACATAAATTCTTTTTTTTTTTTTTTTCTGCAATTCATAATGTTTGATCTTTATACTCTCATGATGATCTGGTGTGGGCAACAAAGCAAACCTTGTTGCCGAGCTTGAAAAGGACCTCCAATCTGTAGTGGACTGGGTTAAGAAATAGCTCGTAAATTTTACTTTCCCAGAGAGTAAAACACTACGCCTCCTTGGCCTCACACTCTCAGCAGACCTCAAGTGGAATGACTATATTGAATCCATTGCTAAATCTGCTGCTATGAAAGTCAGTTCTCTGTAAAGGGCCTTGAAGTTTTTCCCATCTGAATCTATCCTGCACATATATAAATGTACCATCCACCTGTGTATTGAATACTGCTGCCACATCTGTTCGGGTGCCCCTGCTATTCTCCTCAGGGTTCTTGACAAAATACAACGGAGAATCTGTAATGTGATCGATACCAACTTGGCAGACCAGCTGCAGTCTCTCTCTTACCAGCGTGATGTGGCTTTCCTGTGCCTCTTCTATAAATACTTTCACAGCTTCTGCTCCGATGAACTTCAATCACTGGTGCCCCCTAAGTACAAATTTGCACAAGGTAGTAGATTAGCAACTAGGTTCCACCCTTTTGCGGTGTAACACCCCAATGGTCCGTCCTAACAATTTCCTCCGCGCGGCCGTTCTCCACGCTGTGATGTTGCCGGGAATTTGTTGAAAATGTCGGCCGGACAGCTGGGGGTACAAGACTGACTATAAGGAACGAACTTCCACAACTTGGATGAGTTGAAAAGGATGCTTTATTCGTTTAGAGTTAGCCTTGTCGGTTGGGGCAGGCGAATGTGACACACAGCTCTAACTCTAATTAATGGAGATTTAACAAATCCAAACTGAACGAAACAAGACGAACGGAGAATCTAACTTCAAACTCGCACTCGGCTGAACTCAACTCTCCCCTCTAACTTAACTCGTCTTAACTGACTCTATTTATTTAAATGAATACGGAAATCCGGAAATGCTTTAAACCATCGGTGACAAACACCGGCGACTGTAAGTCTGAAATTTCAGTTATCTTTTTTTTTTATCTTAATAAGGCTTCTGCCGGAAAAGGCTTAATGTGTGGTCAAGATACAGTAAAGGACGGCCTTTGACTGGGTCATCGAAACCCCCCTGCTGAACTTATCTCATTAAATCACTGAGTCAAACATTTACCGGAGGACAATTTTCCTCATAAAAGAAAAAGCGTTTATTTATTTTTTTCCTCTTCTTTTTCACTTTTGTTAGATATGTTTTTAAACTATATTCTATTCTAATCTATTTTCTATTTTAATCTATTATAATAAAATACATATATGTCTAGTTACCGTGTCACAGTGGGGAAACCGATAAAATGAAATCGCAATTTCTACTCTAACAGCTTTTCTTGTACTTCCTGCCTGTGAAATTCTTCATTCTCTCAAACACTCTTTCCATCTACTCAACTCTCGTTTTCGGTGTCCTTACCCATCTATCACCCTCCTTCTGAGATTTTCTATATCTAACCACTCTTATCACTTTTCCTTATGTAACCCCCTGCGCAATAGTGGCAGTAGAATGCCTTGCTTGCAGTGAAATGATTTTAAAATAAAAATAATTGGAATTTTTTTTATGAGTTTTAATAACCAAGCTGTGATTTTTAAGCAATTGCGACAGCTACCTGGTTGTATTCCTCAAATAATATTGTTTGCTATTTGTTCTTACCACCAGATTATACTGACCTGGCCATGAGTACAGTAATGCAGAGGCTAAGCATCGCCTACACCGGAACAATCCCTCTACTGCATTTCTACCTCAGCCAGCTGGCCCGTGATATTGAGGAGCTTCCTGAGAAACGGACACTGAAGGTGTTTGGCTGTGTTACTGTCCAGGTGGAGCCCCGAATGGTCATTGTGGAGGTAAGTACTGGATTACTTAAGCCTGGATATTATGTGTTAAGTGTAACAAAAGAAAAAAAAAAATGGCTGACCAAAACTCAGAGTAAGAAATCACATACAGACATTTAATTTACGATAAACACAAAATGAGATTTTATATATATATATATATATATATATATATATATATATACAAAATTTTTTGCATTCAAAACAGGAAACGGTTTACTACTAGCTGAGTGACAGATAAGTGTTACGAAGAGGAAGGAAGGTGTCAAATATCTTTACCCAGTTAAGATAGCAAAGAACTTTAAGTGCTATGCTTTTAGGAAATCCTCAAATGCGTATATAAAGAATAATTATTAGCTTGGTCAATGAAAATCAAAAATATCTATTTATCCTTTTAGTTCCATGAGGTTCTCTTTCAGGTTTTAGTTAGGCAGCAACTTTTCTTTGAGATTTTTTCTGCTGAATGCTCAGATCCGCGAATTGAGCCAGAGTTGATAATGTCAACAAATCCTGTTAACAACTAATTACTCTCTTCCCAAAACCTATTTTTATAGGGGTTAACACCTAATTCACATATTTCTAGAACATTTAGAATTCTCTCGATTTTACTGGAACATTCTGGCATCTTCCAAAACATTCTATTCTTAGTTTCTCTATTTTTACGACTACTTCATGAATTAAAACTTTTTTGTAATAACAGGTAGAACTCAATAGGAAGTTCTTGCCAATTGTGAAGATGTCCTGAAATGATGTTCGTCTCTCTCACTCTTTCTCTCTCTAGTGGAATAGCAATCCAGTTACAGATATGTATGCAGACGCTGTTGTGACCGTGATACTAAGAGCTGAGTCAGACCCAATGCCACAGAAAAGTAAGTTCACATTTTGCATTTTTAAGTTTTGTTGCTCCTTGCCATAAGAAATCTCCCCCCCCCCCCATGTTTACTGGACAAATTGAGACCCCATTAAACAACCTTAAAAACCTACAAAAGAATAATGAAACTAATACTTTTTTTTTTTTTTTCTTCAGTTTGGTTTTTAGATTATAAATTTATTGAATGGGAAGGAGCCGTGTTTTGAGATATGATTTTAAACATTAACTGTTATACAATTTGAGTTTGAGGAGCAGCTGCTTAGCTGCGGAATATATATTACCCATGGATTTGTAGATTATTGTTTAATTACTTAATTTTTGGTCATAATAAAAATTAGACAAGTGCACATTTGTATTAAAAAGTGTTCAATACAATTATATTGTAGAACTTTTGAATATTTTCCATTTGTAAACGAGTTATTTTGCCATCCAGGTTTCTACCATGAGTGGTGTCTTCAGGCAATTTTGAATAACCGATTTTACTGTTTACCGTTTTTTTTTTTTTTTTTTTTTTTTTTTTTTATGAAGGCTCACTTAGCAGAGAATTTTTGAACTTGCAATTTTTAGAATTACAAGAAATTATAACGTTTTCATCCATGGTTGTATGAACCTAATAGGTATTTTTTAGTATGGTTACACTTAGTCATAATTTCCGTTCCTTCATTCAATAGTTCATTTTGATGGTAGAAACCTAAGTCACTAAATAACTCATTTACAAATGGAAAATACATATATATATATATATATATATATATATATATATATATATTCACCACTGTCAAAGTACTATTAACGAAATAACATAAATAGCCCACAATATTGTCTACTTAACTCTTCTAAGAGTTATATCGGTAAAATTAACAAACCCATTCTGGAAAGAGCATGCAAGTACACAAAAAAATCTTTAGGTCTGACCCAGTGAAAAAAAACAGTTATGTGCCATGTGTGATACACTCTTGGGTGATCATGTCTTGAAAAAGGCATGACTGACTGGGTAGATGACTTTTCCCGCATTGGGATGCCATTTCTTTCTGTCGTATATTGGTTGCCAACCAAGGCTATAGAACCCAATCTGTCCCGTTATTTAACCCATAACTGGAAGGAAGAGAAGGATTAATACCTTTCCCAAGGGTATTTGCGCGTAAGTGAATGCTAAGAATTAAACTTAAATTCCAACTCGGCTCCCCGATTTCTTGTTCATTGGAAAAAAACACAACTGAATCTAAAAACTGATTCACAAAAAAGAAAAAAAAAAATGCACATTTATACAGTTTAACCCTTTGTTACATATTGATTACCACTGTAACCAATATGCAACGAAGGGTTAATATTTGCAGCTTTTACCCATCTATTACTGAAAAACTGATGCAATGAACTTAGCTAAAAATTACTGCCCAATTAGTGACCAAAGTTTCACTATTATCAAACCTACACAAAAATCTATTCTATTTCTGTGGACCAAAATGATCAATTCAGATTTCTGCATTGCTATGGGTGCGTTTGATTCTGAATTGGTCAGCATTTTATTATATGGGAGACTTAGCTATATCTTTGAGATAAAAAAAACACAGGCTTATACAACGATTAATCTTATGAAAAACGAGCCCACAACAAACTGAGAAACTAAGAAAAGACTTTAAATCTTTTAAAAATCTGAAAATCACGACTGCTACTAATGCTAAAGTGATCAGCATCCTTGATGTGGCCTTTGACCTAAATAATGGTATATACAAACCATATACTAAAGCATATTCATTAACCTTTTGAGCAGCAATGGGAATTATTTGGTTATTTGTCAATTGTTGTCTAGCCCTTAGCTGTCAGGGAAGTTGTGAGTTGTTTAGAATAGGGGGATGTTTATTTGGTCAGTTACAATTCTCAAATATCTCCTCATGCATAAGTTGCATTGGAATATAAATGAAAAGAGTCGGTTCTTTCCTGACCAAAAGCGGGATACTCGAATTCTTAAAAGAAATAGGAATGTACTCAAAAATATGACTGGATGAATACTATCTCATACGCACATAGATATATGTATTTCTACCAACTTGCTATATATTCCAAAACTTAGTTCTAACAAATGTGCGTTTGCAAATCTTGTATATGTAATACATATACATATAATGTATGTAGGCTGGATTTGGCTTCAGATAATCCGTGGTGGTTGGTATGCCATAAAATCTAAACAGCCAAATTAGATAAATACATTTTATAAAATATTTTAATTTAAAATGTGTTAAATATATAAATTTGTTAAATGTATAAATCTGTTATTGATATATCCCGAAAAGGAATACAGTATGAGAAGATCAGTTGAAGAATGGAACTCCACACCAGGAATAAGAAATACAGATTTATTGTACTAAGGTACAATTAACAATAATACACATATAGGCAAGCCATGGGTTGGAGCGGAATTGACTATTGAATAGTGAATGCCTTCGCCTAAGACCATTTTCTCTTCGTACTGCTCATTACCGCCTTTTCGATGAAATGTAACCGCAATTTCTACTCCAACAGCTTCTTTCCCCGCACTTCCCGCCTGTGGAATTCCCTACCACATGCTTGCTTCCCCGACGGCTACAACCTCCAGGAGTTTAATAGACACCTCCTAACACACTAACTCACACCCACTCTCTCCAACTCTCCCTCTATTGTACATCCTAAGTCGTCTATCACCCTCCTTCTGACATTTCCTATACCCAATCTCTCTATGTAACCCCTTGTGCTGTAGTGGCAGTGGAATGCCTTACTTGAGGTGACACGATTTAAAAAAAAAAAAAAGCATTCTATTCTCGGGGGGTGGCAGGATGTTCCACTATAACAGTTTTATATATATATATATATATATATATATAGATTTGTTAAATATATAAACTTCTTGAAATTGTTCTTTAATTTTGGTTTGATTTTTAATAATTCGATTTGGCATTAAATTACCCAAGATGAGTTGATACGCCATAAAACAAAAACAAAACAACCAAACCAAACCATAACCAACAATGCAGTCCTGCAACTTGACTCTTTTCCTAATAGAACTACAACTATAGTAATAAGTTATTTAGTTCTCTAGGGCTCATTATTCCGCTTATTGAACCTAATCAAAGACATGCTTTTTTTTTTTTTTTTTTTTTTTTTTTTAAATATTATCTGTTGCAAGAAAAGCCTGAATACATAGAGTATTGAATAAAAGATGATTGGGATTCAAGAAGATAGAAGACGCCAATTGATATTGCATTTAGATTTTTGGAGTTTTTAGCTATCAGGGAAACGAGTAAACCAAAGAGAGCTCCACAGACAAGAAGTGTGAGGAAAGAAACTGTTGGAGCAGAAGTGGTAGCTACATTTAACTATTTAAATGGTGAAAGGGTGGGACCTAGTTGCCAATCTAGTAACATGCTTAAATTCATGTGGGTGGGGCACCAGGAGAAAAAAGTTGCCATGAAAATGTACCACCCCAACGGTCGTCCTAGGAATTTCTCCGGCGGCCGTTCTCCACGCTGTGATGTTGCCAGATTTTTGTAGAAACCGTCGGACGAACAGCTGGGGGTACAAGATTGACTATAAGGAACGAACTTCCACAATTTGGATGAGTTGAAAGGATGCTTTATTCGTAGAGTTAGCCTTTTCGGTTGGGGCAGGCGAATGTGACACACAGCTCTAACTCTAATTAATGGAGATCAACAAACCCAAACTGGACGAAACAAGACGAACGGAGATCCTTACTTCAAGCTCGCACCCGGCTGACTCCTTCCACTTAACTCATCTTAACTTAACTGTCTTAACTTTTCTGACTTCTATTTATTTAAATGAAAATCCGGAAATCCGGAAATGCTTTAGACCACCGGTGACAACCACCGGCGACTGTAAGTCTGAAATTTCAGTTATCTTTTTTTTATCTTAATAAGGCTTCCGCCAGAAAAGGCTTAATGTGTGGTCAAGATACAGTAAAGGACAGCCTTTGACCGGGTCATCGAAAACCTACCCGCTGACCTTTATCACTGAGTCAAATATTTACCGGAGGACAATTTTCCTCATAAAAGAAAAAGTGTTTATTTATTTTTTTCCTCTTCTTTTTCACTTTTGTTAAATATGTTTTTAAACTATTTTCTATTCTAATCTATTTTCTATTTTAATCTATTATAATAAAATAAGACAGGGAAACTACATCACATTGATACACTTCTATTCGAGGCTTCAATAACTCCAAAGATCCGCTTGAACCTCTTGTGCCGTTCATACTTGTTTGCTTGGTTTCTCTTTAGGTTTTTGTTTCTCCCCCCCATTTCAGATGTACCACCCCCACTGGACTTCAGCCAAGAACACTTCCAAGATTGCCTTTCCAAAATGTTAACCGACATGTTTGGAGAAGAAGCCATTTGCGAGATGGAGGAAACAGATATAATGAAGCTGTCTGTGGATAACAAGGCGGCATCAATAAATGTCAAATCTCTTGTAAGTAAATCGCTGCGTCTCTTTTCAGTCTTATTTGATTAGAAACATTTGGGCAATGTTTAACTTCTTGGAATGGGAGAAGGTCAAAGTTTTAAGCACTGAGACTTTTCAAATAATTTTCTTTTCTTTTTTTCAACTTATGATTTAATGTGTATTTTTCTTTCACTGTTGAGCTTTCTTCTTTTAATGTTTTTCAATTTTGATTTGAAGCTTAAACATTAAAATGTTTGTTTCCTGTCAAAAGATCAGTCTAGTTTTCAAGAGTAAAATGACAGAGCCTTCAGTCGGATATACTTTTGCAACTAAGAGCTGTTCCCAAAAGTGAACCTTCATTTATTTAATAAAATTAAGTGCAAATTATTATGATCATCCCCCCCCCCAACATAAAAAGCATGCTGTCCCCCTGTATACAGGTAATTTTTTTTTCTTTTTTTCTGTTGGGGCGCTCTCCACCTTTGTTCTACTAATGGACTATTCCAATCACTACATAATGGACTATTCCAATCACTACATAAAGTGGTAGTGGAAAGACCTAGGGAGGGAACCGAGTAACCAGTCTCGATACCAAGTCAGTCGAGTATTTCCGATAGTGAACCGGAAGTATGCTAATCTCAGACTCTACGTCTTACGACGATACATGTTACTAAACCCTTGTTCCTGTATACGACTAATCCTCTGTTGTAAATACTATTTTCTGGTAATATATTCCATTTACTATATTTCCGTTGTTTGCAATTATTTACTCAACCATTTCTGTTACGCACAACATAACATTTTCAGAAGGTTAAAATTTGTACGTGACACTATAAATGAAGTCTGCTTATACAGGTGTATATACAGTGTTCGTCCAAGTTTGGTGCCAGCACTGCAACAGTCTCAAGCCGACAAGGTGAAAAAGGCTTCACAAATGGGTTTCTTATGATCTCGATGACAATCAAAAACTTAGGCGTTTGGAAGTGTGTTCTTCCTACATAACACCAATCATTTTTTTTTCTTTATCGAATATATATATATATATATATATATATATATATATGAAAAACTGAGATGGATGGATAGATAGATTCAAACAGAGACTTTATATATATATATATATATATATATATAAAAATCAGATGGATAAATAGATACATACATACATAGATATGAACAGGGACTTATCTATATATATATATAGATATATATATATACATATTAAACAAGGATTAATTCAAAGATGTTGAATGGCCATTTCGATATGAAGATCCCCACGGGGAACGACACATCACCTCAGCAACAGAAAAAAACCTTTCAGAAACTGGAGAAAAATTAGTCTACTTTTCCTTTTTAAATAGATTGCAAAGAAATTAAAAAATAAATAATAAAATAAAATAAAAATAAAGGGAAAGAAAAAGAAAAGGAAAAAGAAAAAGATAGAATAAAATCAAATAAATAAGAAAAGAAAAAAAATTGACATCGTCTGGGTTCGCAAAAAAAGGGAGAATGTAACTAAAAATTAACAGACAGCCGTGTTAAATCGACGTCAGTTAAAGCAACACGGAAAAAAGGTGGTAAGAGAGATAAAAGAAGGAAGGGAGGGAAAAAGAAAGAAACTAAAGAAAAAAAAATTTTTTAAATATTACAGACGCTGGACAAATTCAAAAACCTAATTTCTCCAAAACGTTGAAGTATTAGAAAAAGGCCTTTACTTAAAAAGGCATAATTATTAATATAGGGGAATAAAAAGATATAGGATTTAAAATAAAATTAGTTTTAAAAAAATTAGGCCATTTGAAATTAAACTAAATAAAGACAACACTAGGTAAAAAAAAAAAAAATTAATTACAATTATTATATATACATACCTATAGAAGTACACACATACATACATATATATACACACACAATTTAACGAATAAGAATACATATATACATACACATACACACACATACATTCAATTTATTACACACTTATATACATATACATGCGCATACACACATATATATATGTGTACACACCTATATACAAAAATTCATATACACATAATATACATGTGTACACATACATGCACACATACACACACACATATATATATATATATATATATATATATATATATATATTCCATATGCACTCACACACATACATATTAATGAATATTATGAAAAGGAGCATTTAAATAGCTAAAAAAATTTTTTTCAAAATTACATATAGCCCACATACATGAATACATATATATACAAATATGCACATCCACACACAAACATACACATATACATAAAAAAAAAAAAAATTAAAATTGAAAAATTTTTTTAAAATATTAAAAAAATTATAGAAAAATTTAGAATTTAAAAATTAAAAATTAGAAGTTAAATTTTAAAATCCGCCCTATGGCGGCACTTGTTTATAAATTCCCTCCTAAAGTTCAAAAGTAAGTCCTGATACTTCAAAATCAGAATCTTCTCCAATAAACACAGACGACACCTATCACGAAAACTTTTAGGAGTACAAGCTGAGCCTATTAATTTCCAGCTGATTATAGGGTCCTGCCCTTCCTCCTTCATTTCCCAGATTCCAGACGGCACTATCACGTAGGTTCTGGGAAATGAAGGAGGAAGGGCAGGACCCTATAATCAGCTGGAAATTAATAGGCTCAGCTTGTACTCCTAAAAGTTTTCGTGATAGGTGTCGTCTGTGTTTATTGGAGAAGATTCTGATTTTGAAGTATCAGGACTTACTTTTGAACTTTAGGAGGGAATTTATAAACAAGTGCCGCCATAGGGCGGATTTTAAAATTTAACTTTTAATTTTTAAATTCTAAATTTTTCTATAATTTTTTTTTAATATTTTAAAAAAAATTTTTCAATTTTAATTTTAATTTTTTTTTTTTTTTTTTTTATGTATATGTGTATGTTTGTGTGTGGATGTGCATATTTGTATATATATGTATATATATGTATTTATGTATGTGGGCTATATGTAATTTTGAAAAAAAATTTTTTAGCTATTTAAATGCTCCTTTTCATAATATTCATTAATATGTATGTGTGTGAGTGCATATGGAATATATGTGTGTGTGTGTGTGTGTGTATATGTGTGCATGTATGTGTACACATGTATATTATGTGTATATGAATTTTTGTATATAGGTGTGTACACACATATATGTGTGTGTATGCGCATGTATATGTATATAAGTGTGTAATAAATTGAATGTATGTGTATGTATATATGTATTCTTATTCGTTAAATTGTGTGTGTATATATATGTATGTATGTGTGTACTTCTATAGGTATGTATATATAATAATTGTAATTAATTTTTTTTTTTTTTTTTTTTACCTAGTGTTGTCTTTATTTAGTTTAATTTCAAATGACCCAATTTTTTTAAAACTAATTTTATTTTAAATCCTATATCTTTTTATTCCCCTATATTAATAATTATGCCTTTTTAAGTAAAGGCCTTTTTCTAATACTTCAACGTTTTGGAGAAATTAGGTTTTTGAATTTGTCCAGCGTCTGTAATATTTAAAAAAAATTTTTTTTCTTTAGTTTCTTTCTTTTTCCCTCCCTTCCTTCTTTTATCTCTCTTACCACCTTTTTTCCGTGTTGCTTTAACTGACGTCGATTTAACACGGCTGTCTGTTAATTTTTAGTTACATTCTCCCTTTTTTTTGCGAACCCAGACGATGTCAATTTTTTTCTTTTCTTATTTATTTGATTTTATTCTATCTTTTTCTTTTTCCTTTTCTTTTTCTTTCCCTTTATTTTTATTTTTATTTTATTTTATTATTTATTTTTTAATTTCTTTGCAATCTATTTAAAAAGGAAAAGTAGACTAATTTTTCTCCAGTTTCTGAAAGGTTTTTTTCTGTTGCTGAGGTGATGTGTCGTTCCCCGTGGGGATCTTCATATCGAAATGGCCATTCAACATCTTTGAATTAATCCTTGTTTAATATATATTTGCTCTGTAATATTTTATTACATGGAGCTCTCTTCCTGTATCATTTTTTAATATTAAAATAAATTTTTAATATTAATTAGGATCGGGTTTTTGGGAATTTACCTTCCTGCTTTTTTCCCTTGGATTGAAGTATCTGAATTAAAATATATATATATATATATATATATAAATTGGGAGACTTTGAAAACAGTAGCTACTCCAGCATATACGCACCGCTCATTCAACAATGAATTAGACCACTCTAGCTATTGGGCGTGTGTAATGATATACTCACTAAAAGAGGTATAATCGCAGACTGACGCCGATTCGGTCAGGTTTAATCCTGGGTTAGGAAGCAATTGCAGTCTAACCATACTGATGAGCTGTGATACAGCGAAACAGATGTCTGCAGATGACTATATATATATATATATATAATAAAATTAGATACATAGATAGATATTGAACGATTTCACTTTTCTTTTTTCTTTATTGCTTATATTTATATTTTATTTTCTATACTTACGTAAGTATATATATATATATATATAACCATTCACATATGTGTAATGTCAAATCACATTTTATTTTCTATGCTTACGTATGTATGTATATGGATCGCCAAAGAGTTCTAATTCCAGTCAGGTTCATTTTATTCACTTCTATGCAGTGAATCCATCTCTTCTCCTTCCAGTTATGGCTTACTTGTATCCATAAACTGTTATCTCTAAAAATTCTTATGATCTAAAAAGTATTTTCAGGCGTTAAATAACCTGCAAAGGGTTGATAAACCATAAGAAACAAATTAATGAATCATAAACTAGAACAGCGATTCCCAAACTTGAGGAAATTTTGCCCTAGGGGAAAATTTGAAGCTACCAGAGGGGAAATAATTACACTACCCACTAAATAAAAATAATAAAAAAAAATATCAGTTAGAGGCTAACCCTGATATTGATACACTGGTGCACAAGAAGCAGCATCACCCTTCTCACTAATTTTAATTCTGAAGTAGAAGAGCAAACAAAAACTAAGTTGTTACTAACTGCTCTCTATCCACTTTACTCTGAAACTATAAGTTTATCGGTATTTTTGTACATTTAAAAAATAAATTAGTAAATAGTCTGTGTGTTTTAACTGCTCTTTCTCTCATACACATGAAGGGGGAAATCTGGATGGTTGAACTGGGTGTAGGGGGAAATGACAGAAAAAAAGTTTGGGAACCAGTAAATTAGAACATTTTTGGTTTATCCTATAAAATTATTTATTCAAGAACGGATATGAGAAACTGTGGGTGTGAGCAAAAAAAAAAATGTTGATAAACTGTCGTGTTCGTTTTTCTATGTTTATTTATTTCATTATTTTTTTTTTTTTTTTTTTTTTTTTTGTCTCTAGGAAGTGACTTGTGATGACACAACTTTATCGCAGACTCTTGAAACTGCAGTGACCAAATTCTATCACGCAATCATGCCAATTAAGGTGGGAAAATCAGATCGAGTGTCTCTTAGCAGAAACTGGCGGGTCTCAGAAGAGAACCCGTGAGTTAGGGCCATAACCCTGAAGACTGTGTGAATGGGTTTAGGGCCCACCCTAAATTTAAAAAAAATAAAAGCGACAGGCATTCTGGAGTCTGCCTCTGCTTCACCTGCAACAATATGAACAAAACAAAAAACAAATTTAAAAAATGTCACTTGTCAGACATTAAGGGCTCTCCAAAGAATTCTTTTTTTTTTTTTTAATCTTGAAACAGCAAGGCATCATCGTCCATCTCTGTATATATTTGCTCACCTTTCTATTGCTGTTAATAATTATTTTTCTCATTTTACAAACTGTCGATATGATGGCAAGAATCTAAAATATGTGTTGTACTTGTAATTACGGTTGGATATTTCTAAATTAAAATTATACTGACGTTTGTTCTTGTGAGTTTCTTCTTGAATGAAAGTTGTATGTTGGCCAAGTGGCTCTCTCTCTCTCTCTCTCTCTCTCTCTCTCTCTCTCTCTCTCTCTCCTATCTCTCTCTCTCTCTCTATCTCTCTCTCTCTCTCTATCTCTCTCTCTCTCTCTCTCTCTCTCTCTCTCTCTCTCTCTAATGATGAAATGTTCATGTTTTGCCAAGATCAAAAAAAGCACAAAAACCTAGCAATGATTAGGTATCACAAACAAACCAGTTTAGGGTGCGAAAACTAGTCAATATAGTGAAATTCTCTTCAATTTCAACTTGCAATATCTCACTTATAAAACTTTGATGTAAACAAAATTTAATCTTTTCTCTTTATAAGAATGCAATTCTTTCTTTTGTTTATTTATAGTTTTTCTGCAGGCCAATTCGAGTTAGGTCACTATTTTCGGTAACGACCGCTTTATTTTTTTTATGTGAAAAAAGTTTGTGTTTTCCGAATTTCACGTACACAACATTGTTTGTCTCTACACATATGAAAATAGTCTCATTTTAAAGAAAAGGATTAACTTGTCAATGTGGTTGGTATTCTTAACATCGTGTTTTAAGTTGTCTTTTACAAAAAAAAAAAAATCAAAGTTGAAAACTTTAGTGGATAAAATACCAGAGAAATTCAATTTAAAAAATTCTGAAATTTGCACCATTTTGTCGACAAATATCTTGTCCTTGATTATCTGTTGGTATCTTTTTATTACGCTCATAAATTGAGGAGCATCACACGAATAAAAGTGGACAGATTCCCTCATGTCGATATTTACAACACAGTTGAGTGTCATACGTGATACACACTTGGGCGATCATATCTCCAAAGAGACATGACTGACTGGGCAGAAGATTATCCCGCAGTAGGTTGCCATTGCTTTCTGCGGTAGACTGATTGCCAACCAAGGCTATGGAACCCAATCTGTCCTGTTGTTTAACCCATAACTGGAAGGAATAGACGGATTAATACCTTTCCCAAGGGTATTTGCACATAAGTGAATGCAATGAATTCGGCTGGAATTCGAACTCGGCTCCCCGATTTCTTGTTCCGAGCCGATATCCAATGCACCACAACGACACGGTGACAAAATAAAGCATTTATCACCAAACTCAACTGCCAGCATAAGAAAATAAGCAAACAAAAACTTCAGCAAACCACTTATTTCATTATGGATGGATATATCGCAGTCTTTAAGTGAGTTTAAATTCTTTTTATATTTTCTTTGTTGATTAAAAAGTTGTATAAATGGCCTTATTGTTTAAAATAACAAATTGGAGAATCATATATTTCTAGTTGATTTTTTTTGTTAATCAATGTTTTCCATTTGTTTAAATTCTCAGTTCCTACTGGTTCTATCATCTAGCAGGAATTATTAATTGAACACTTAGTTTAATTTTTTTTTTAATTAGATGTACATTTCATAAAAAAAATAAACTAGAAGAAAGTCTACAATACATTTTTAGTTGCAACTAGTCGCATGTGGACCGATAAAATAATTGTAAATAAATGTGCATCAGTTTTTCTTTATTCAATAATTCTTGAGACCCATACATTCTAGCAGATATTATTAAATTGAATGTTTAGTTTAACTTATGTGCGTTGTGGTGCAGTGGATATTGGTGTGGAACGAGAAACCGGGGAGCCGAGTTCGAATTCCAGTCAAATCCATTGTATTCACTTACGCGCAAATACTTTTGGGAAAGGTATTAATCTGCCCATTCCTTCCAGTTATGGGTTAAATAACAGGACAGATTGGGTTCTATAGCCTTGGTTGGCAACCTACTGCGGGATAATCTTCTGCCCAGTCAGTCATGTCTCTTTCGAGACATGATCGCCCAAGCGTGTATTACGTATGGCACTTAACTGACTGACTGATTCTTCACTTTTCTGTTATCCAAAAATATTTTACTTTTAAGCACTTTCTTTAATAATTGTAATTTTTAACACCTTAATAACTCAGTGGTTAATTGTGCTACCAAAATAAATTTGGCACCATTGCTTATCTTTTTCATTTACATTTCTGCTCTCCCTGCAAAGGCAGCTACAGAATAATTGGAAATTTCGGATCCTTTGGACAATCAAACAGAAAACGTTATTTCATAAAAGCTATCACTGTTATTAAGAAATATTCCTAAAAGCTTTTCCGTGTTTCTTGTGTGATACGAGAACTGTATACTTTTATTTCCGGATTCTTTAGTTGCCAACAGAACGAGTTGGTAAATTTTTTTTATTTGTTCCCCGAAGGCCTTTACCCCTTCAAATCTTTCCAAAACATCCTTATTTCTGTGCAAATGTAAATGCTGAACTCAAATTGATAATTGTTTATTGACGAAACCTACCTTTTTTCATGTTATCTACCAGAAAAAAAATCGAACTATATGTCACCCCTTACCACCATTCTCATATCTGATTCACCGATACCAATGAGTTGATCAATGAAGAAGTTCTTCAGCTCTAGCATTACTTAACTTGATTATAATCTCAAGTTCAGTAAGATGGTCATGTGTATAAATCAATAAAAACTGGTACAAGAGAATAAATTAAAACATAGAAGAAAGCCCCCAAGAACTGCAACAGTTTTTGACTTTACCCTTCCAAGAACGAGTTAGCCTATGTTCCCTAGACAAATCTCCAGAAGAATCCGCCACTATTGAATACCTATATGCTTCACAAGACTTTGTGAAACTCCATATCCAAGAAAGAATTAGAAAAAATGGAAGGGAAAAGTGTGCCGAGAAACAGAGAATCATCAACTGTATCAAGCGTGATGCTCCCATGAATTCCGTTTAAAGAGATACAACTGTTTTTACGAATTGGCTTGGAAACACTGAAAGACCAACTGAGATATCTCGAGGTTGTCTTAGGTGTCAAGATCAACACCAGTGGAAATAAAGTTCAACTGGAAGCTGCTCTCTCTGATTGCTTGGCAAGAATAAAACCAGTTGATTCATCTTGACCTCTAAACCAACAAAAAAAAAGTCACTCAGTGAATCTGCCAAGCATTCAAATAACTCTATCAGTTGTGATGAAGAACCATTTCAAATTCCAAGCAACAAGGACAGTGAGTTGTTGTAAATTATGATACCAACTTTTTACATTGGCCAAGTTATTGATATTACGTCTCCATCCAGTGCTGTAATAAAATTTTTAGCCCCAATTAAAGGTAGAAATTATTTTCTATGGTCTTGTCAGATGATATTGCACTGGTGGAGTGAACATTTGTTTATAGATGAGATTTTTTATGTACGAGGGTCATTCAATAAATTAGGTGAATTTTTTGGCATAAAGACTTATAATACTAATTTTTTTTTTTTTTAGCCCTTTTTTGCTTTATTATTAAATTGTGTTTTCGTCTGTTTTTACATTGTCCAAATAAGTTTCTTTATTGATTGAGAAGAAATGTTTAGCTTGATCTCTAATGTACTATGAATAATGATTTCAATGATTTAGTTGTTGAAACAAAACTTATATGAACAAAGTTACCCTTTCATGTCATTTTAGCACTTTTTTCAAGGCAGTTAATGGGATTTTGCCTAATGTTTGGTCTGGTTTACCGAGTAATTATTGCTTCCATTAGTATTAATTTTCATTTACTGCATGACATTACGTTTGTAAGGATTTTTCACTTGTGTGAAACCTGCATTTTCAGTTATACACTGTTAAAATTGGCTTCTAGACCAATAGCACATAAGACAGCAAATTTTAGCTTACAGTCATATCACATTGAATATACCAGTTCCCATTTGATCACCAAAGTTAAGCAACATTGAGCCTGGTCAGTACTTAGATAGGTGACCGACTAGGTGAATGTGGCTTACATGCATGAAGCAAATTTTCTAATTTCTGAAAAAATTTGTATGGCCATAACTCGGTGGCTAATTGAGCTACCAAAATAAATTTGGCACCATTGTTCATGTTTTGCAAAGATCTATATGCCTGTATGAAAAGTTTTTAGAAATAATGAAAATAAAATTTTGGTTTGGGATACCTACTATAATAGTGATTTTTAACAGAGGGCCGAAGATGCAATACTAAAATCCGAAGGTTGAGTGGAAGAGCAAGAAATGCCTTCCAAAAGCTAAGTAAAGTATAATGAAACAGGAAGATTTTGTTATAAACAAAGCAAAGAGTACAGCTCTTTGCTATGTAATATCAGTTTTATATTGCAGCGGATGTTCAACAATCTCCTCACAGAGGAAGAAACTTGAAATAAAATGTGGTTCTGCAAATCCTGAAAAGACCATAGACTGAACATGTGATCAATGAGGAAGTTTTTAAGAAAAATTTAAACACAAAATGCTGGGGCACCTAAGGAGGAAAAAGGGTTTGGAATTTTTGACGCTCAAGACATACTGGAGGCTAGAAAGAAAGAACACCAAACAAGGCAGTGACAGTCACAGCTGCCCGCGATAGCACCCTGCTATCGTGGAGTCACGTTCTTCAACATCAAGTAATTCTCTCACACACCCGCACTAATTGCAAGACACAATGAGATGTCTTTTATTTTTTTAAATAACATGTGTACAAATTATTACAGTTGGCACTTGCATTTCTTACGCTCGCATCATGTCTAACTATACGAGCCTAAAGTCCAACTCACTCCTTCATACAAATTTATTCTTTGTACAACTAACAAAATGAACGTTATTCATGAACTCTCAGATTTAAACAATTCCTTTTAGCAACAATTTTCCTTACACAAATTTCTTCTCACACTGATAAATCTTTCAACAACAATGAAGATTCCAACTTACGTTAAAAGCTCTAACAGAAATTTTCATATAGTCCATAGGAGACAATTTCAAACAAACAATTTCACAAACTATTCAACCAGAGGTAATTTACGTATTCCATGTTTATTAAATATTCAGGTTTAGACAGTATTGTCACAAATTAATCCTACAGCACTGGTCACCCCACGGTCTTGACTAAAATGTTGAAACGCAATGCTGAATGATAAAATAGCTCTTTTTTCTTTTTTTCTTTCTTTCTTTCTTTCTTACAGACAGACAGAAAGAAAGAAACCATGTAAGGCAGGGTTTCCCAACCTGGGGGGTTTCAACTGTTTGGACGTTGAGCAACAGAACAGAATAATTGGCAACTAAAAATTACAGTCAGTGATATAAGATTTTGTGTAAAAAGGCATTCTAAAGTATGCTACCTGGAAAAACAATAGTCAAAGGAGACATGCAGAGAACCTCCATTACCCCCACCCCAAAACAGGGCTAAATGGGAATAACTGGGTCACGTTCCAGAATATATACATAATCCTGCAAAGAAAGAACATTTGGTTAATTTCTATAATTTTGAAAAGGGTCGTTTACATTTAAATATTTCTCCAGATAAAATTGTTTTTATCTCTCTCTCTCTCTCTCTCTCTCTCTATATATATATATATATATATATATATATATATATAGTGATGATCCACGTATACTGTCTTAATATGCATAGCAAAGAATATTAATTAAAAAAAATTTTTGAATTTAAAAATGTACATTTTTGGACAGTATTTGTTTATTTTTATTATTGTATTTTAAATTTCAGACCGCCCTCGGCTTGTTTCTGATGAAGGACCGAGGGCGGTCTGAAATATAAAATGCAATAATAAAAATAAACAAATACTGTCCAAAAAAGTACATTTTTAAATTCAAAACTTTTTTTTATTAATATTCTTTCCTATATATATATATATATATATATATATATATATATATATATATATTATTCTGTTCCTATCTATCTAAAAAGTGTGCATCAAAACAATTTATCCATCGCAGTATGCTTTTGGATACTTATTATACTGGTGGGTAATTGAAATCTTTCCATGTGAAAGTGATTGATAACACAAAAAAGGTTGATAAACCCAGGTGTAAGGCAGTCGCCAAAAATTCAGTTACCATAAATTAAATGTAATTATTTTTTAAATTATTAAGACAAATGTTCATAAGACAGCAGTTTAGGTAGAAAAGAAAGAAGTTTCAATGAAATGAAAAAGTCGTCAATTTCATTTGTACCCACTTCTTAAAATAACGACTAGCATTCATATTTATGATTATTATTGCAATATTTTGTTAAAGTTGTTAAACTCAAATATTTAACAATGCAATAAGGGGATTTCTATAGATATTTTATTGTCTTATCCGTCACCATAAACTTATTCAATCATTGACTTGAAAATTAACATTCATCAGAAATTTTCAATAGGAAATCCGTGAAATTTTCACGGGTCTTTCTAGTTAGTATTATTACCTTCGTCTTAAAGCGGAGGTATTGTATTTAGTCACACTTGTTTGTCTGTTCATGGTCAAGATATCCTAAGGCACACTAGATGGATTCGGATGAAACTTTCAAAGGTGATTGACCTCATGACTGACACAAACTGATTAGATTTTGGGTTTGATCTGATACGGGATAAAATTTCTGGCTTATTTTTATTTTTATTTTTTTTAATTATATATATATATATCCAAGTGAATACAAAATGAAGAAAAATTTACGTTGAAAAATTAATTTCAAACAGTGCTCGATATAAAATAGAGCTGCAAATATTTATTATAAATTCAATCATTGAATTGGAAATTTTGGGTTTGATCTGATAGGGATAAATTTTCTGGCTTATTTTTTATTTTTAATTATATATATATATATATATAAAGAAAGATTAAGACAGACACAGTATTTCATGGTGAATCGGAAGTATAGGCCTATTTCAGGCGAACCATCGTCAGCTTCCGTCTTTATTTAACAAAGGATTCTATATGAATGAGATTCACGAAAACATAAAAAAACGAATAAAAATAACGGTCGTTCCCTTAAAAGAAAAATACATCAGTTTGGTGAACATATACACATATTCATACATAATCATATATACACGCAACATATGACAAAAAACAGATGACACGCGTAGCGGCCAATGTCAACAAAAGATCGAAGATACATTCGTCTAATATTTTGGTTGCAGACTTGTGGATATGAAATGTAAAGAAAGTGGGTTTTTGATTCTTCTGTAATTACACTGCATGCTGATTTTATATATATATATATATATATATATATATATATATAATAAATTATAGTTTCAAACATGTACAAATTATCATCTACTACAAAGTGTACATTTTGTTTTGGCATTAAAAGGACAATGTCTTATCGGGTCGTGTGAAAAGAAAATGGAAATTCTTTTTCTTATATTTGGCGAATTGTGAGTGAGGGAAGGTGGGGTGGGAAATAAGGGTTGTAAGTTGTCGGTTAGAATTTGAATGAAAAAAGGGAAAAGTTAAAGGACAGAGGTGATTAATGGACATGTTGAAAATTTTATAGACAGATTTAACATAAGATGATAAGGTATGGTCCTTATATATATTATATTTCAGGTGACAAATACTGAATTACTTACCCTAGATCACTTTAAATACTGAATTGCCTCCCCTGTTTCATTTGGGCTGTGCCTTTAATTTTGAGATTGGTCAAAAATTATCTCTTGCTAATTGCTGTGGTGATGTTTTTGCCTTGGCAGAGATTTGAGGGTTTTAACTGCTCTTTCTAGTTAAGAAGGATTTTAATTTAGTTTTGGTTACGGTGTCACGCACTTCTGTAGCTCTAGCTAATTGGGGAAGTAGGAGTGATTGTGGTGAAAAAAAAATGGATGTGCCTGTTCTTCCTCCCGTGTACACGTCTATCTCACACGCGTACATGCATCAAAAAGCCAGATAAACCTTTTTCCACAATTAAAACTCTGAAGAAGACGAACCCGTGTTTGTCGGCAGGTTTACTAAGAAAACTAGATATAATGTGAAACCGAGGGTTTAAATGGGGAAAGAATGTCGTAAGTTGTTTGCTACGGGAATATATCACAATGTTGCAGTGTAAGTTCTCAAAAAAAAGTTACATTTTGAGAGCAGTGGGTAAGATTTCTCAGAATAAAAATATGTACTTGAGCTCGTGAGTTTACAGTGCTTGTTCCAGAGATAACTAAGGGTAGATTGGTTGCAAACCAAGGCTACAGAACCCAATCTGTCCTTCTATTCAATCTTTTTATCCAGGTCAGTCAGTTAAGTGGCATAAGTGATAAATGCTTGCGCGATCATCTCTTGAAAGAGACATGACTGACTGGGCAGAAGATTTTCCCGCAGTAGTTTGCCATTGCTTTCTGCGTTAGACTGGTTGCCAACCAAGGCTATAGAACCCAATCTGTCCCGCTATTTAACCCATAACTGGAAGGAATAGACGGATTAATACCTTTCCCAAGGGTAAGTGAATACGACATTTTCTAAAAGTATTTGCGCGTAAGTGAATGCAACGATCTCAACTGGAATTCGTTCCGAGCCGATATCCACGGCACCACAACGCACATCAATCTAGTGTTCTTTCTTCTTTTATGTTCTACGTCCCTTCAGGACATAGGCGATCATGCCCTCCCCACCACATCCTCCTGTCCCTTGTAGCACTTAACATGTTTTCTACCAAACCCTGCTCTGCTACTCATTTGCTTAAGACCGTTAAGTATGTCACGCGGTGTTTTTCTCTTTATCCGCCATGTGAGTATCCAATTTTCCAAGCCCTCTTTCCTCACGTGTCTCAGAATTTTCAACTGACGTTAAATATAAGATTCCTTTTTGTTTCAATTCTCTCGAAAACCTCGTCGTTGCTCATATGTTCGGCCCATGGTATCCAGCATCCTTCTGTAGAACCACATTTCTATTGCTTCGATGTCTCTTTTTCATGTTTGAAGAGATTGTCCAGCATTCGCTGACATACAGAAGGACAAATATCACGTAACAGTTCAATCAGTCTGTCAGTTAAGTGCCATACTGTTACGAGGCTGCATTACTATATAAAACATATTAATAAAGTCAACAAAAAGGTTAAAATTTATATTAAGGGATTCTACTGAGTCCTACTTGTTAATACAAAAAGTTTTTATTCATGAAGTAGTTGTAAAATAGAGAAATTAGAAATAGAACGTTTGGAAGATTCTAGATCATTCTAGTATATTCGAGAAAAATCTAGATGATTCGAGAAATGTGATAATTAGGTGCTAGCCCCTATAAAAAATAGGTTTTTTGAAGAGAGTTGTCAGTTTCAAAAAGTGAATTTCTGGTATTATCAACTCCAGTTTTTGATTCGTGGATTATTATATTCAGCCAAAAGAATCTCTATGAAACGTTACTGACCAACAAGAACCCAAACGCGAACCTCATGGAACTAAACTGGTAAATAGAGTTTTTGACTATTTTCGTTGACCAAACTAAAAATTATTCTACATATACATATACTAGCAGTATAACCCGGCGTTGCTCGGGTGTAATGAACGCTTTAAAACTAATCCGTGGTCCTGGAGCTCAGACTTTTTGGATGTTAGCACGAAAGACGAAAAAGCAATAGTTGTTTCCAGTTAAAGTGAAACCATAAACTAAAAGAAAAATGAATGAATGTAAGTCAAATTTTGATTTCCTGGTATCGCTATCAAATAAGTTTTTTTTGTCGTAAACTGAATTTTGAAGACTAAATAAGTCCTCTGAGTAAATGGTATCATGGCTGAGACTAAGAACTACAATTATACCTACTTAGAGCCAAATCCGAAGCAAAAACTAAAATAAAAGGGCTGAAAAAAATACAGACGTATAGGCAGATAAACAGACACACACACAAACATCTTGCCTTTTATATATATATATATATATATATAATCGATTTTTTGCACTATTGTAAGAACTGCAACCTCGAAACTTCTGAATATCGTTTCTTATGTCTTTGCGTGTCAAATTTGATTAAAATCGGATCACTCCTTCAATAAGCCGATTTTTTCAATTATCGATTTTCGATATTTATCGGGGGTACCTCGACACAAAACCGAGCTAAGGACACTCGCAGACGCTTATAGTCAAACAGTGTAAATTTTCAAGAAAAAACGGTTCAACCGTTTCGGAGTCTATAGGTAACGGGGACACACACACAGACACACATGCACACACACACAGACAAAGTTCCATTTATAAATAAGTTTAGGTTTGTGGATTTCCAGTAATAACGTAATAAAGATACTTTACTCCCTCACATTTCTCCTTCATAACACTTCGCCAGTAAAACTGTTTTCTGTTTTGAATGCCACAATCGTATATTTGTATATATTTTATTTTGTGCTTTTTGTAAATTAAATATTTGTTTGTGATTTAGCTCTGTGTTTTGGTAAATCATTTTCTTTTCTTTTGTTACAATTTCCAACACGTAATTCATACGTGATACACTCTTTGGAGATAATCTCTCTTTTGATCGATGACTAACTAGGCAGATTTTCCCAGAGTGGGTTGCCATTACTTTCTGGTTGCCAATCAAGGCTATAGAAAACAAACTATCTTGCTGTTTAACTCATAGTTGGAGGGAGAAGAGCTGGATACGTACCTTTCCCAATGGTATTTGTGCGTAAGTGAATGCAACGAATTCAACTGGAATTTGAACTCGGCTCTCCGATTTCTCATTCAAAGTCGATATCTGCTGCACCACAACGCACACCCTGTGAGTATCAGTCAGTTAAGTACCATACGTGATACACGCATGGGCGATCATGTCTCTTTCGAGACATGACTGACTGGGCAGAAGTTTATCCCGCAGTAGGTTACCATCTCTTTCTGCGGTAGACTGGTTGCCAGCCAAGGCCATAGAACCCAATCTGTCCTGTTATTTGACTCATAGCTAGAGTGGGGAGAGATGTATTATATTATTAAGTAGTAATTAGTGGGGGATCAGTTTTATATTGTTATGAAGTAATAAACTAATTCCCCACTTTATGCCCAGTAAAAGCCTTAATCATGGTTCCAACTATTATATTCAGTCAGTCAGTTAAGTGCCATACGTGATACACGCTTGGGCGATCATGTCTCTTTCGAGACATGACTAACTGGGCAGAAGATTATCCCGCAGTAGGTTGGCATTGCTTTCTGCAGTAGACTGGTTGCCAGCCAAGGCTATAGAACCCAATCTGTCCTATTATTTAACCCATAACTGGAAGGAATAAACGGATTAATACCTTTCCCAAGGGTATTTGCGCGTAAGTGAATGCAATGAATTCAGCTGGAATTCGAACTCGGCTTTCCGATTTCTCGTTCCGAGCCGATATCCAAAGCACCACAACGCACATCCCCTGTGAGTATACTGAGCGTAAATTCATGAGAGATATCAGAGGAAAGCTCATCAGATCAACGCCCATGAAAATCTTTATGCAAAAGCAAGAGGAAAGCCACGTTACTGCGGTGGGTTTTCAAGTGATTGAAACCGATATGCCAGGTCAAGGCTGATGATATTGCAGATTCTTCTTTCTCAAGAATCTTTAAATACAAAAGCAGAAATGCTATTTTTTGTTGTTGTTGTTGTTGTTGTTGTTTTTGTTTGTTTTAAATGAATTTATCTCTGCAAGATTTCGCACCTGAAGAAAACACATTTTTGGATGTTCTTTGCTTCCTTATTTTTGTCGTCTCCCCTCCCACCCTTCTCTCTCTCTCTCTCTCTCTCTCTCTCTCTCTCTCTCTCTCTCTCTCTCTCTTGGCCATTACAATTCAACCCAGATTGGCATTTCCCCAAGGAGTATATTTTCACAAGCTGCTATCATAAAAACATTTGGGAGGCTTTTTCACGATGCTGCTGACATCAAGGAAAACCCAAACACCAAACTCTTACCTTCACTAAAAAAAAAATCACACAGAATCTATCTATCTATCTATCTATCTATCTATCTATCTATCTATCTATCTATCTATCTATCTATCTATCTATCTATCTATCTATCTATCTATCTATCTATCTATCTATCTATCTATCTATCTATCTATCTATCTATCTATCTATCTATCTATCTATCTATGTATCTATCTATCTATCTATCTATCTATCTATCATCTATCTATCTATCTGTCTCTATCTATCTATCTATCTATCTATCTATCTATCTATCTATCATCTATCTATCTATCTATCTATCTGTCTGTCTCTATCTATCTATCTATCTATCTATCTATCTATCTATCTATCTATCTATCTATCTATCTATCTATCTATCTATCTATCTATCTATCTATCTATCTATCTATCTATCTATCTATCTATCTATCTATCTATCTATCTTAAGTCTGTCTATCTATCTATCTATCTATCTATCTATCTATCTATCTCTGTCTCTTCATTATCTATCTATCTATCTATCTATCTATCTATCTTCATTATCTATCTATCTATCTATCTCTGTCTCTTCATTATCTATCTATCTATCTATCTATCTATCTCTTTCATTATCTATCTATCTATCTATCTATCTATCTCTGTCTCTTTCATTATCTATCTATCTATCTATCTATCTCTGTCTCTTCATTATCTATCTATCTATCTATCTATCTATCTATCTATCTATCTATCTGTCTTTCATTATCTATCTATCTATCTATCTATCTATCTGTCTTTCATTTATCTATCTATCTATCTATCGTCCATCTATCTATCTATCTTCTGTCTGTCTATCTATCTATCTATCTATCTATCTATCTGTCTTTCATTATCTATCTATCTATCTATCTATCTCTGTCTCTCTATCTATCTATCTATCTATCTATCTGTCTCTTCATTATCTATCTATCTATCTATCTATCTATCTGTCTTCATTATCTATCTATCTATCTATCTATCTATCTATCTATCTATCTATCTATCTGTCTCTTCATTATCTATCTATCTATCTATCTATCTATCTCTGTCTCTTCATTATCTATCCATCTATCTATCTATCTATCTATCTATCTATCTATCTCTGTCTCTTCATTATCTATCTATCTATCTATCTATCTATCTATCTATCTATCTATCTATCTATCTATCTCTGTCTTTCATTCATCTGTCTGTCTATCTATCTATCTATCTATCTACTTACTTTTCTTTTGCTTGCTTTTCTTTGTTTTGTTTTTTTCTAAGACAGCCTGCAGTCTCACCTTCGCATTATCTTGTTGTTACCCTGCATCTTAATACGCCGAGTGCAAGTGCTTGAGTCAGATTGAAAGAATTTGCGAAACCACCTGCACCACCTTCATCCCTTGTCGCCATCACTTACTGCCTGATTTGTAAATATACAAAATGACAAGGAATAAAAAGAAAATTTTTTCATCTCTGCAACATTTTCATGATACGAGCCAAACTCGTTCTAAACAAATGACTTGACTCTGGATGTACTTGATTACCAAAATATAACAGGCAAGGTCAAAGGTTACCGGAACGGCAACTGAAATGAGGGAACTACTTTAAATAAATCAATGTATCGTAAAATTACCTGACCATTCTTTAAACTCGGTTCACTGTGTCAGGCGAGACTATTTTTCTCATCGGCTCGGAACGAGAAATCGGGGAGCCGAGTTCGAATTCCAGCTGAATTCCCTGCATTCACTTACGCGCAAATATCACTTGGGAAAGGTATTAATCCGTCTCTTCCTTCCAGTTATGGGTTAAATAGCAGGACAGATTGGGTTCTATAGCCTTGGCTGGCAACCAGTCTACCGCAGAAAGCAATGCCAACCTACTGCGGGATAATCTTCTGCCCAGTCAATCATGTCTCTTTCGAGATATGATCACCTAAAGCGGGTATCACATATGGCACTTAACTGACTTACTAGACCGGCGTTGAGATTTCATCATTTGACAGTTGAACCGTAAGTTCTATGCTGAAAGTTTCTTTTCTCCCACTTCTCGCTTGTGGAACTCCCATTCCGGCTCCATGCTTTGCAGTCATCATTCTTCTTCTTCTTCATGTGCCGTGTCCCTTCAGGGCGTAGGCGATCATGGACTTCCACTTGGCTCTCTCTCTTGTCGCTCTTAATAATTTTTCTCTTGATATCTCTTCAAAGCCCCGCTTCGCCAACCATTTGCTGAGACCTAACATGTACGGCTCGCGCTGCTTTCCCCTGTTTCTCCTTTCATTTATCCAACCTGTGAGTATCGAGTTCTCCAGGCCCTCCTTCCTCATTAGGTGACCCAGGAACCTCATTTGTCTCTTCCTGATATTTAGTGTCAGTTTTCTTCTCGTTTGCTTCCTTTTCAACACCTCATCGCTGCACACGTACTCTGTCCATGGTATCCTCAGCATCCTTCTGTAAAACCACATTTTTGCTGCCTCAGGCCTTTCCATCTTTGATGAGATCGTCCAGCATTCACTTCTATACGGGCGGATGGTAGATTTATATACGTGCAGGATTCTTTCAGACGGGAAAACTTCCTGGTTCTACACAGAGAACCGACTTTCTTAGCAGCGGATTTAGCTATGGATTCTATATAGTCATTCCACTTGAGGTCTGTTGTGAGAGTTAATCCGAGGAGGCGCAGTGTTTTGCTTTCAGGGAGACTAGACTGATCCATGCTAATGTGGGGTAGGAGCGATTGTCTGTGATGGTTAATAGATCAGAAGAAAGTATCAGAGAAAAGGAAATTAAACATAGATTAGGCAGTGCCAGGGTTAGTTTCCCATGGATATCATGCAAGGCGCCAAACCCGTTCAGAGATATATAAACAATCAGCTATGTCCGACATTTTAAGATCAGTGATGGGAAAAGGCTTTTGGCGAGTGAAGCCTGAAAGTTTGGGCAATGATCATCCATCTTTGAGAATTGTGGACTGACGCTACAGAATCACAAACAAAGAACTGTACCAAATAACAGAAATCGCATCGCTTGAGGAGTTCCAAGAGCAGCAACAAATTAAATGGATAGCACATGTAACTCGAAAAAAGTATAACATAATCAAGATGTTAATATTCCACACCCCATCAAATAGAACTGTACCAAATAACAGCAATCGCATCATTTTAAGATTTCCAAGAGCAGCAACAACTAAAATGGATAGCACATGTAACTCGAAGAAAGAATAACATAATCAAGATGTTAATATTCCACACCCCATCAAATAGAACTGTACCAAATAACAGAAATCACATCGCTTGAAGATTTCCAAGAGCAGCAACAACTAAAATGGATAGCACATGTAACTCGAAGAAAGAATAACATAATCAAGATGTTAATATTCCACACCCCATCAAATAGAACTGTACCAAATAACAGAAATCACATCGCTTGAGGATTTCCAAGAGCAGCAACAAATTAAATGGATAGCACATGTAACTCGAAAAAAGTATAACATAATCAAGATGTTAATATTCCACACCCCATCAAATAGAACTGTACCAAATAACAGAAATCGCATCATTTTAAGATTTCCAAGAGCAGCAACAACTAAAATGGATAGCACATGTAACTTGAAGAAAGAATAACATAATCAAGATGTTAATATTCCACACCCCATCAAATAGAACTGTACCAAATAACAGAAATCGCATCATTTTAAGATTTCCAAGAGCAGCAACAACTAAAATGGATAGCACATGTAACTCGAAGAAAGAATAACATAATCAAGATGTTAATATTCCACACCCCATCAAATAGAAGGTTTGGAAAGAAAACCCCATTAATGGTTGAAAGAGTGATAACAGCTAGTGGACTTTAAAAAGCCGTTTTCCTTAACAAAAAAAAAGTTTTAAGAGAAAGACTTTATAAATTGGTAGAATTAGTAAATATGAAACACTTCAGAATTCTCGGTATATAGATCAGTTATAACGAATTAAGTACCGGAGAAAAAGAAATTCAACATAGAATATGCTGCACCAGGTGTAGTTTCACACAATACCACAAATTGCTACGAAACCAAAACATCAACAGGAAAACTCAAGCCATGTTCCTAAATAACCTCATCAGATCAAGACCTACACTTGGATGCCATGCATGGCACCAAACCCGTTCAGAAATATCTAAACTGTCAACTGTAAACAACCACTTTCTAAGACCAATGACGAAAAAAAGGTTTGGGGTGAGTGACGGCTGAGGCTCTTGGCAAAGATCATTCTTCTTTTAACTCTAAGAACTGGCACTACAGATCCACAAAGAACTGTACCAAATAACAGTAACCACATCACTTGAGGACTACCAACAGCAGCAACAACTAAAATGGATAGCACATGTAATTCAAAGAGAAAATAATGACATAACCAAGATGTTAACACCACTTCCGATAGAAGATTAGGAATGAAGTCCCCATCAATACTGGAAAGGGCGATAACAGCTACTTGACTTGAGAAACCTGTTTTTCTGAACGAGAAAAAATTATAAATTTCAACCGAAAAACAAAACTGTTTTCTCCATCAATGGAATCCAGATGTTTCCTTGGAGTGAAACGGCTAATATTATCATCACAATTCTCTTCAATTTCAATCAAGGTTCCAAAGTTACCAAAACTGTTCGAGGCATTTGTGCTACGTGCGGAGAAGGCGTTATTAAAGGAAGAATTGCGCAGAAATTGCTTTCTCGCCTTAAGAAGGCCAACGACCTCACAGTCTCTCCACGTTCTGGCTGAGCTGTTGAGTTTAATGAGGTCCCATTAAACGTGCTCATCGATGTGAATCTGCGACAGTCCAGGAGGGAATTCGTCCAGCAGATGTGATGCACTCATGACACCATCGCCTGTTACCTTCGCTCGAATTGTTGAAATTGTTGATTAATAATAATATGAAAACGGAACAAAAGACAAAAACGACCGTACAAATTTAGCTGACAACCCCTCAAAAAATTTCCGGGAATAAAACTTCTTAGAAGCCAAATGGAAAGCACATTAAAAAATTTAAACCATAAGAAGAAGCATTGTCATTGTATAATGCTAACTCTGATTTAAGTATTATTTCATTGTCATTGAATAATGCCAACTCTGATTTAAGTATTATTTCATTGTCAGTGTATAAAGCCAACTCTGATTTAAGTATTATTTTATTGTCATTGTATAATGCCAACTCTGATTTAAGTATTATTTTATTGTCATTGTATAATGCCAAGCCTGATTTAAATATTATTTCATTGTCATTGTATAATGCCAACTCCGATTTAAGTATTATTTCATTGTCATTGTATAATGCCAACTGCAATTTAAGTATTATTTCATTATCAGTGTATAATGCCAACTCAGATTTAATTATTATTTCATTGTCATTGTATAATGCCAACTCTAATTTAAGTATTATTTCATTGTCATTGTATAATGCCAACTGCAATTTAAGTATTATTTCATTATCAGTGTATAATGCCAACTCAGATTTGATTATTATTTCATTGTCATTGTATAATGCCAACTCTAATTTAAGTATTATTTCATTGTCATTGTATAATGCCAACTCTGATATAACTATTATTTCATTGTCATTGTATAATGCCAACCCTGATTTAAGTATTATTTCATTGTCATTGTATAATGCCAACTCTGATCTAAGTATTTTTTCATTATATAATGCCAACTCTGATTCACGGGTGATAAACATGGAAATGAACAAATTTACAACGGGGGCAAATTTAGAAACGTACAGGATGTGCAGTGGATATCGACTCAAAACGAGAAATCGGAGAGTCGAATTCGAATTCTAGCTGAATTCGTTGCATTCACTTACGCACAAATACCCTTAGGAAAAGTATTAATCCGCCGCTTTTCCCTGCAGCTTGAGGTTAAATAGCACAACAGCTTAGGTTCTACAGCTTTGGTTAGCAACCAGTCTACCGCTGAAAGTAATGGCAACCGACTGCGGGAAAATCTTCTGTCCAGTCAGCCAAGCGTGTATCACGTATGGCTATTAAGTGACTGAGAAATACATGATAGGGAAAATACTAATCGATAGAAAGAGATCAACGTGATTCAAAGATAATTGATTTAGAAAAATGGGGAGAACTCATATCAAGGAGAAAGGATCATAGATGGATCAAAAAGTTGGTTGGCCCAATAGATAAAAACATATGTAAAAAAGAATAGTCAGTTGATGTGGGGATGAGATATTGATTGATTTGGGTTTTTTTTTTTACCATTACCAACCCTTTGAGGGTCATTCATAGTCGAAACAGGTAGAGTGGTAAGATCCCCACAAAATGATCCCCTGGGGGATACTTAAAAAATCGGATATAAAAATAACTTTATATTTACCTTTCTGGTTCAGCTATAAAGCGGACCAATGGCTTATTTTTTACTCTAGTTTAAGCCGGGTCTACATCTTCAAATTTTTATTAAGACATTGTGACTATTGTCGATATTTTAATTCTTGTGTAGACCAAATATTTATCTACTTTTTCATTCTAGTATAAACTGGACACTTGTCTACTTTTTTTGACTCGTATAAACTGGACCTATGTTTACCTATTGTCTTCTTGTGTAAACTAGACCTTTTTGATTTGTATATAAATTGGACCTATGTCCACCAATTGTATTCTAAAGTAAACTGGACCTATGTTTAACTGTTTGACTCTAGTATAAACTGGACCTATGTATACCTATTGTAGTATAGTGTAAACTGTACCTATGTCTAACTTTTTGATTCGAGTATAAACTGGACCTATGTCTACCTATTGTATTCTAGTGTAAACTAGACCTTTTTGATTTGTATATAAACTGGACCTATGTCTACCAATTGTATTCTAGTGTAACTGGACCTATGTCTAATTTTTTTATTCGAGTATAAACTGCACCTATGTCTACCAATTGTATTCCAGTGTAAACTGGACCTATGTCTAATTTTTTGACTCGAATATAAATTGGGCGTATGTCTACCAATTTTATTCTAGTGTAAACTGAACTATTGCCTGCCCTTATTTTACTCCAGTGTAAAATGGATCGATGTCTATAGCTTGTATTCTAGTATAAGCTGAACCAATATTTACCTTCTTGATTCGAGTGTATAATGTACCGAGATCAACATTTTTTTTATTATTCTAGTATAAAAAACTAGACCTATGTCAACGTCTTTTTCTTCAAGTGTAAACTGGACCTATGTCTACTTTGTATTCTAATGTAAACTGGACCTATGTCTACCTTTTTAATACCAGAAGCCTAGTTCCGTTTTACAAAAAAAAAAAAAAACGACGAGTATACATATGTTTTATTTATACCCAAGGCAAAGAGGTAGACGTAGTTACGGTTTACACAAGAGCCTAAAAATTTAGCAAAAAATTAAACATGACCCGGTTTGTACAAGAGCCAAAACCTTAACATATCGCCGCTTTATATTAAAAGTAAAAGAGGTAGACAAGGTTCCAGCTTACAGTCGTGCCAAAAAAAAAGTAGAGAGGACCTATTTATACTTGATTTGAGTCAAAAAGATCAGATATTGGTCCGGTTTATATACTAAAAACAAAAAACGCAGACACGGTTCTGGTTTGATTCGAAAACTTCCATATATATATATATATATATACTAGCAGTATAGCCCGGCGTTGCTCGGGTGTAATGAAAGCTTTAAAACTAATCCATGTTCCTGGAGCTCAGACTCAGCCTAAAGAATTTTTTTTTGAAGTTTGGTGAGAATCGGATAAAAATTGTGGATTTGTATAAAGGACATACAGACAGATAAACAGACGCACACACAAAAACATCTTGCCTTTTATATATACATATTACCGATTTTCTGCATTATTGTAAGAACTGCAATCTTGAAACTTCTGAATGTCGTTTCTTATGTCTTTGTCCATGAGTGTATCAAATTTGATTAAAATCGGACCAGTCCTTCTATAACCCGATTTTTTCGATTATCGATTTTTGATATTTATTGGGGGTACCTCGACACAAAACCTAGCTAAGAACACTCGCAGACGCTTATAGTACTGCTGTATAAATTTTCAAGAAAATTGGTTCAGCCGTTTTGGAGTCTATAGGTAACGGACACACACACACAGACACACGCACAAAGTTCCATTTATATATATATATATATATATATATACCATCGGCCATAATTATTAGGCAACCCAAGTGTTTTAAAAAATGATGTATTTCATAGTATTTTTTAGTATTTATGGCCAAATGAATAATTGCAAATGAAAATAGAATGGTTCTTTTGTTAATACTGCACAATAACATGTGCATCAAATGAATTTATAAATATTTAATAATTACCAATATTGCAGTTTCATCACTGAAAGAATGAAGAAAATTTAGGGTGATTAGGATGAGTTCATCTTTGCTTTCTAGCCTTGTAAAATTTTGCAAGGTAATAATAATAAAAGAACCATTCTATTTTCATTTAGAATTAGCCACTTAAACATAGTATGAAATATATCATTTCTTTAAAAAAAAAACTGGGGTGGCCTAATAATTATGGCCAGGCGTGTATATATACATATATATATACATATATATATTCCAATAGATATGGTGTACAGAAGATAGGTATGATCTAAACGAAATCGATAAGAACAGACTGAGATAGATAGATAGATAGATAGATAGATAGATAGATAGATAGATAGATAGATAGGAAAGGACATAGATAGATAGATAGATAGATAGATAGATAGATAGATAGATAGATAGATAGATAGATAGATAGCACGTTACAGGGGGTGTCAGAGAAAGGCCAAGAGAAGGATGAGAACACAGGAGTTAAGACAGTTGCGAAGGGAGAGAGAAAGCAAAAGAACAATATACACAGGGTAATGTAGAAAGAAATGAAGTCAAGTAGATAGATAGATAGATAGATAGATAGATAGATAGATAGATAGATAGATAGATAGATAGATATGAAAATAGATAGATAGATAGATATGAAAATAGATAGATAGATAGATAGATATGAAGATAGATAGATAGATAGATATGAAAATAGATAGATAGATATGAAAATAGATAGATAGATAGATAGATAGAAATAGATAGATAGATAGATATGAAAATAGATAGATAGATAGATAGATAGATATGAAAATAGATAGATAGATAGATATGAAAATAGATAGATAGATAGATAGATAGATAGATAGATAGATAGATAGATAGATAGATAGATATGAAAATAGATAGATAGATAGATATGAAAATAGATAGATAGATAGATAGATATGAAAATAGATAGATAGATATGAAAATAGATAGATAGATAGATAGATAGATAGATATGAAAATAGATAGATAGATAGATATGAAAATAGATAGATAGATAGATAGATAGATAGAAAATAGATAGATAGAGGGAGGAAAAATAGATAGATAGATAGATAGATAGATAGATATGAAAATAGATAGATATGAAAATAGATAGATAGATAGATATGAAAATAGATAGATAGATAGATATGAAAATAGATAGATAGAGAGAGACAGAAAATAGATAGATAGATAGATAGATAGATATGAAAATAGATAGATAGATAGTGAATGATAGATAGATAGATAAGTAATAGATAGATAGATAGATAGATATGAAAATAGATAGATAGATAGATAGATAAATAGATAGATAGATAGATATGAAAATAGATAGATAGATAGATAGATAGATAGATATGAAAATAGATAGATAGATATGAAAATAGATAGATAGATAGATAAGAAAATAGATAGATAGATAGATATGAAAATAGATAGATAGATAGATAGATAGATAGATAAGTAAATAGATAGATAGATAGATATGAAAATAGATAGATAGATAGATATGAAAATAGATAGATAGATAGATAGAAAATAGATAGATAGATAGATATGAAAATAGATAGATAGATAGATAGATAGATATGAAAATAGATAGATAGATAGATATGAAAATAGATAGATAGATAGATAGATAGATATGAAAATAGATAGATATGAAAATAGATAGATAGATAGATAGAAAATAGATAGATAGATAGATAGAAAATAGATAGATAGATAGATATGAAAATAGATAGATAGATAGATAGAAAGGATAGATAGATAGATAGATAGATAGATAGATAAGGAAAATAGATAGATAGATAGATAGATAGATAGATAGATAGATAGATAGATAGATAGATAGAAAATAGATAGATAGATAGATATGAAAATAGATAGATAGATAGATAGATAGAAAATAGATAGATAGATAGATAGATATGAAAATAGATAGACAGATAGATAAGGAAAATAGATAGATAGATAGATATGAAAAGAGATAGATAGATAGATAGATAGATAGATAGATAGATAGATAGATAGATAGATAGATAAAGAGAGATAGATAGATAGATAGATAGATAGATAGATATGAAAAGAGAGATAGATAGATAGATAGATAGATATGAAAAGAGAGATAGATAGATAGATAGATAGATATGAAAAGAGAGATAGATAGATAGATAGATAGATATGAAAAGAGAGATAGATAGATAGATAGATAGATAGATAGATAGAAAGAGAGATAGATAGATAGATAGATAGATAGATAGATAGATAGATAGATATGAAAAGAGAGATAGATAGATAGATAGATAGATAAACAGAAAAGAGAGATAGATAGATAGATAGATAGATAGATAGATAGATATGAAAAGAGAGATAGATAGATAGATAGATAGATAGATATGAAAAGAGAGATAGATAGATAGATAGATAGATAGATAGATAGATAGATAGATAGATAGATAGAAAGAGATAGATTGATAGATAGATAGATAGATAGATATGAAAAAGAGAGAGGGATAGATAGATAGATAGATAGATAGATAGAAAGAGAGATAGATAGATAGATAGAGATAGAAAGAAAGAGAGATAGATAGATAGATAGATAGATAGATATGAAAAGAGAGATAGATAGATAGATAGATAGATATGAAGACAGATAGATAGATAGATAGATAGATATGAAAAGATAGATAGATAGATATGAAAAGAGAGATAGATAGATA